>BFEA01000061.1:1797462-1809222 GCA_003427395.1 Chara braunii
TTTTTGGTTCTTTCGTTTTCCTTTTTGGCTTTAGTGTTGTCAGAAAAAATGTGCGAGTGACCCATAGCGAAGAAGTACCCTGAGGGAATGATGAAAAAAAAAGGAAAAAAAAAAAGGCTTTTAGTTCATTTTCTCGTCTTTTCCCCCCCCCCTCTTTCCACAGAGGTCTGGGAAGGCAGCGCCCGGTAGTCCGAGCCTCAGCACGGCTTGGCATACCGGTCGGCCAAGGCTCGGACTTGATAGCTGGGCCAAGTACTGGTGGTTTATACGGGTACCTCGGGAGCTAGGCGTGAAGTTCTCAACTAGTACCGTGAGCAGTGAGGGCACCCATAGGCAGTGTCTAATGGTCGGCTAACCAAGGTCTAACCCATGAGCCCCCTACCTCTAAATACCAACCCACCACGGCGCGGTTCATATATGGCTACTGTTGGTTGTTGAATATGCTGGTTTTTATGTGAGCTAGTGTGATATCGTAGTCTGTATGAATATATATGTGGTTGCTTTCTGCTACTAATGAGCCTTGCTTATGTCTGCTCGCTAGCGAGAATCGACTAGTGGTAACGGTGGAGACCTCGAACCTCATCAACTACGCCCGACCACCTCTGATCGCCCACCTCCCCAGAATGGGTCTACTGCAGTGCCGTACCACCGGTCACCGTTCACGGGGTCCATGAACGAAGGCCGGTCACCTTTCACGAAAATCGTGAAAGGCCTTTGTTCATGGAGTTCATGGTGAGCGGGATCGGTGTTTTTTTTTTTTGTTTGGCTGGGGGGGGGTAGTTTTTTTTTCATAGGAGGGTGGGGGACATCGGAGGGCAACTCCCTATATTTTTTTCAAAATATGTTTTTCTGACTTTTTCACGAATAATATTTTTTTTAATTAAAAACGAAAAAAAACAAAATCAACCAGCCAAAATAAGCATTTTCGTTTGCTATTTTGTAGGTCATTTCGATTTTTTTTATTTTTTTTTTTCAATGTCATCACGCTGTGGGGCTTGAGGCGAATGTACCTGGGGGAGCCGGGAAAAAAAAATAAAAAAAAATAAAAAAAAACACTCTTTAGTGGTCGGCCCGTTCACCGTGAACGGCCGTTCACAAAAAAAACACCAAATGAACGGCCGGTCACGTTCATGTGACCGGTTCCGGTCACGGTCACAGGTACGGCACTGGTCTACTGACATCGTGAGGAGGACACACCTCTTGATTCGACATTGGTTTCCCTACAAGGCACCCCTACCCACCATAGGACAGCCACGATATCACCATGCACCCAAACAACCCTTTACCACTCTCCATCTATTGGTGCGGAGCGTCACCTACTGGAAAATGGGTCCAGCGTCCCATATACAAACAGGGTTTGAAAAACTGGGTTTTGAGAGATGCCTGCCAGCATTGATTACTCTGAAGTCCAGAGGAGCAACAGTCCTGATATTTTCCAGAGCCCTCTCTTGATACACCTGGAGTGGTGGGGCTGTTCCCTGCCTGCATCGTTCATTTCTCAGGGTCCACAGGCATATTGACGAAGTTGTCTTTTTTTTTCCCTTCTTGTAGGTGGCTCAAATCTCCCAAGGGTAAGGTCCAGAAGTGCACCTTTTGTTATTCTTTCCCCTTTCTCAGAAGCGCAGTTTGGGGTGCATTGCAGCATAAAATGATGTTAGGGTGGGGAGGCAGGATGAGCTCTTTTTTTTTCATTTTTTTTTTTCAGAAATGCGTTAGTTTTTTTTTTTTTTAAACCACTCAGGCCTCTTCTATTCTGCGGGCCATCAGTCTGGTTGCTCGTCACCGGCAAGCAGGATTCAAGTAATTGACAAAGAAGAGGGATCTACCTAAGCGCCTGCTGCCTGAGACACTCTGCAGGGGGGTCTGGGGCGTTAGCCAGGGCAGTCATTTGCTGATTCCACCCCTGGGGCTCACATAGTGGCCGGGAAACAGGACTATGTACCCAGACACACACTATGTGGTCCGTGGGGGGGCCAGCACGGGCCCCCATTCAGTCACCGGGCCTCACATCTTTAGGCCCTATTTCCCTTTTCGACTTCCCCCTGTATAGCCTCCTCCTTATTACAGCATCACACTCACATCCCCTCTTATTTCCCCAGGATTCCTTGCTTTCTCCCCCCTCCAGGGGCTCATATATCGCTCATTCCTAAAAAAACGTCTATCAACAGCCTTTTTTTTTTTTTTTTTTTTTTTTTTTTTTAAAGGGCCCAGTGCCCAAGGCTTGTATCGATATTTGAGAACATTGAGGCCGGGGCCCTCACAGTCTACCTGGAGTAACCAACATATGATGATGATGATGATGATGATGATGATAAAGCTGATGATTTTCTGCTAATGGGAATCATGATCTAACCAGTCACACTCTAAGTACTAGCCATTAAAAAAAGATCAGGATGGCTAATCAGAATGTTCTCTACTCGGAACTAAAACATGAAACCCAATCCTAATTCCAGGTATTCTACCAATTCCAGCAATTGTCATCTGATGTTGTACTGTGTATCAATCCCACCTCTACCCAGTCTCACACCCTCTGTTTAGCTAAGTTACAGGGCAGCGCTACCCACCCCAGCTCCGACCATCGTCGGCTATCAACAGCCCTAACAACCACTACTTCCAGACTTGATCCACTCTGAGCCTCCCAGCCCATGCACACCTCCGTACTTCCTTACTCCTCCATTCCTCTTGCGCACCTCATTTAATAGACACTGTTACAGTGTTACCCCTTTTTTTTGTGTTTTCCTGTTTCGTGATTACCCCCCACTAATTCCCCTCAGGAATTGCCCTACCTGCCCCACCCCGCTTCGGCCCACACTGTTCACATCCCTATCCCAATAATGGTACACCTACGCTGGCGGCTGACCTACTCTACCACCTACCACCCACCCCCCTCTCACTACGGTTGTACATCACTACCTACCTATTTTGTCCGAACCTAGAGCACGCCTACTACAGTGACCTGGAAGACTGAAAACACAGTCATATTATTCCTCCAAGTTTGGAGCATGATTCTCCAGCAGGGACCCGAAGGTCATGCTGCCAGACACAGAGTCCTGCTTCACCAGTGTAGGGCAATCCCCCCATTTTCTCCAGAACTTGTCATCCTTTTTTTTTTTTTTTTTTCACGAAACAACCAAGTGAGTGCTAGAGGTGCTGATAAGAGCAGACACCGCTAGCATGCTCGGGGAGGGGCTCCATCTATTGGTGGGGAGCAACACCTGCTGGAAATCGGGTCCAGCGTCCCTTGATATTTGAAAAGTGTTTGCTATGAAGATATTCTGAGCTCATACCCCTGCCGCTTCTGTTTCGACTAATATGAAAGTAGCACCTCCCAGGAGAGTGGAGATGGGAAGGGCAGGGGCGCCCACCTCCATCGCCAGCAGCGACATCGACCAGGGAGGGGCACCCTGGGGAAAGACAGGATAAAGCCACAGGGAGACAACGCCCGAGTCAGACAAGCATGCATCCACAAAGCAGTCAGCAGCAGGAAATTCTGCCCGGGCACCAACAGACACAGCAACCACCTTTGCGGAAGACAGAACCAAACCAAGGGCGCTCATCCGCACAATCGGAAAACAGGAAGTTCAAGGTACATCCGCAACAGCAATTGCAAGCGGCCCCCTCCTCAGATGGGACACAGCTGCAGCAGCCTCACCCGGGCATGCGGCCTGGCCCGAGCAACGATGCAGGCCAAACGCAAGCACCTCCTACCCAACAACAGAAGACGAGCATACAGGAGGATGGTCAGAATTCCACACAACAGCCCACAGAACGTCAACAGAGACCTGCACCTTCGACCCATGAGAATGACCGACCGATGGCCAATCAACAGAGGCAGGAGAAGGCACAGCCCCACAGGATTCGAAAACCAGGGCCTAATCCCACGCCCACGCCCCCGACTACCTCCAGGGAAGTCAGGGTGGCAGAAGAGGAAACAAAGAGGAAATACCTCCTGCAGTGGCAGGCCAAAGTGGACACAGCCTACATCCGCCCCGAAGAGGAGAAAATTGCACCGGGCCACCAGGAACTGCTCTCCCAAGATGGGAATTATACATCACTTGACCACCCAGCGTCTCCCATGGGGGAAAAGGTACAGCCATCGCCGCCTCCTGAACATGATCCAACCAGGGAGGACACAACCAAAGATCCGACATTGGATGTAGAAGAAGCCATGGGAAAGTAGGAACACCCCGCCCCTCACTCCATCCCTGCTTCCATGGAAGGAGTAGAGATTCTCACGGACGGCCCGATGGGCTGCCTGCCTATGGATCAAGCTGGCCCACAAGCAGGGCCAGCGGACACACTTGCATCCGAAGTAATGCTCCCAATGGGACCCGTGAACCTCCCGTCGGATTCTCACGATATGGCCTCAGGCCTAGTCATAGGGCTGCCAGCAGGACCACGGTACACACTCGACATGGATCAAGCCCTCCAAAACAGGCTAAGATGCAACGTTCTTGGGGCAACGCACACATCTGTGCACTCCCCTCACTTTTCTGTGCCGACGGAGATCCTACGACAACAGCCATTTCGTCAAAACGGACATATTATATTTTTTGAACGAAATCAAAACTGACTTTTTTTGCGAAAATCTGGTCAGAATTTTTTGCTCCTGGGGGTCCGGCGTTCCCAAAACGCCGGACCCCCTACATGTATCTGGTCTCAGCTTGAGACCAGATACCAAAAAATATATAAAAAAAAAAAAAAAAAAAAAAAAATATTAAAAAAAAAAATTTTGGTATCTGGTCTCAACCATAGACCAGATACATGTAGGGGGTCCGGCGTTTTGGGAACGCCGGACCCCAAAAGAGCCGAAAATTCCGACCGGATTTTGGCAAAAAAAGTCAGTTTTGATTTCGTTCAAAAAATATAATATGTCCGTTTTGACGAAATGACTATTCGACCTCCCTACACAGGAACGCCACAGACTGCCCTTGCCCCTCCGGAAGTGGCCCCCCCCCAACCTGGGACAGAAGTGCAGATGGTTGACGAGGAGGCCACCCTGAAAGACTGGGAGGACCACGACAGAGGAACACAGGATTGGAGTAACACCAACTCTGGCCCCAGGCGCAACACAAAGGAAAGGAAAGTACGGGTCAGATTGAAGGTTATCACGGACACAGTCCTCATGGGCTTGCTGGCCCATGGAGGCCAGATGAATATCCCTCCCCTCCATTGGGAAAATATTCGGAGGGCCTCCATCAGTACAGCATCGCTCACCCGCTACATTGATGGATTTCACGACCCGTCCACGATAAACTGGCAGGGAGTGGCCAGCAGGATCAGAGATGCAGTATACAATCTCAGAGAAGAAGTCAGAAACACAAAATACAGGGCTGATCAGACAGCGCTCGTCACTACAAACAGTGTGCTTCGGCTCACAGGCACAACGAACCATGGGTGTGGTGAATCGAATGAAACAGATGAAATTCAATGGGAAGGCATCACCTGACCTGCTGTGATTGTGCAGGAGTTGGAGAGTATTGTGGGGGGTAGCCAGCACGACGCTGCCCTGTCCATCATAGTCCCGGAGGAGCTAGTGCCAAAGCACCTTCTCCGACCCCTACTCCATATTAAAGACGTCCCGGAACAGGGGGAGATAGGTCAGATGCAGAAGCCCGGTGCAGGGGGAATAGCGCAGTGCCCAGATACTCTGGACACTGGCAAGGCACGGGGTAGAAGCTGAGACAAATGAACAAGCTGAGGATAGTGATCACAGCTCTGACTCGGACGACACTGATCACAGTGCTCTCTCAGCGTTTGAATGAGACACCCTGGACACAGAGTATGTGCCCTTTACCCCGGTGGATGGCCTTCTTGCCCCTTGCCCTGCGGGCGAACACCCCCAACAACAACCGCGATACCCTCTGCAAAACGGGATAGCAATGGACGAGGTGCTGGGCATGCCCAGGCCTCCACCTGACCAGTCACAGCAGAGACAAATTGAGGGCAGGAAGGATCCAGGATCTGGGACTGAACCAAAAGATCCTAAAAAACTAATCTGCATTAAAGATCATTTGGCCACCCCGATTGGGCCCCACCCTCCTATAATCTGGTCTGCAGGGGTCGTGATTCTGCCAATCAGACGAACGGAGGCGGACGCACAGTGGCAGTTGGGGCTTCGCCCCAACCCGCTGAGGATTCCTAAACTAGCCTCCAAACAAAGCGACACCCCGCAGGGGCTCACTCTACAGGGATGGAGGGGATCCCAGCGACTGACCAGGAACGAACTCAAATGACATATCATCCAAGACGGAGACTGTGACGCCGTGGGCACAGTGTTCCCGCAGGATCTGCCATTCCCGAAAGGGGTCACTCCCATTCTGCTCCTGTATCCCCAGACCTCACAGAAACCACAGACTGGATCCAATTTGCAGTGGATGACACAACACAAGATTAAGAATATGCCGACAACAAAATTAAGATCAAATGCGACCTGGAACACAGAGGAACAGACACTCTTCCTCTGTATTATCTTGGAGGACGCGATTCTGGAAGCCTATCAGCAGTGGGATGCCCCGCCGTTTGTGAAACAGCTCCAGATTACATAGTAAAAGAAGAAAAGCCCGAAGTGACAGCGACAAATTGCCCTGATGTCAGCTCACACCCATATCCCTATCCACGTAGGCCCGGCGCAGGGGGGTCCCGCTCAAGACCCCCCCGTCTGTCCCAGTCCCCCGCGCCCGGCCCCCCCACTAAGAAAACCTCCACAGTGGGCCAAAAAGGTGATGGAGGCTGACCTTGACATCAAATCAATCAATGTCAACGGGCTTGCTCATTTAAACGAACAGAAGAGGAAGGCAATTTGGAACCTCATCTCGCAAGACACAAAAGGGAAGTGGCCAGACGCAATAACAGTGCAAGAGACCCACCTCACAGCATCTCCGACGCACCAGGGCAGAGCCAACCAAGTGTGGCCCCATACCACGTATGCGGCCCCTGCGCGCGCTGCAGGATCCACTGGAGTAGCCATATGGCTCCACCCCACGTCCAGACTCACCCCAATCCAAGCTGAATGGGACAGGGTGGATGGGCGATGGGTCTGGCTCAAGGCCGCCCTCGGGACGGAAACACTTTATCTGACCAGCATTTACACGCCCAACGAACCGACACAAAGAGTTGCCTTCTTTGCCTCACTCCAACAGCTACTTCCCAGGGATGCTCCCGTAATATTGATGGGTGACTTTAACACAACACCTGATTCTTTTCTGGACAGAAGGTCCTCCACACAGAATCAGCAACCACACCACTCATACAATGACCCGGATGTAGCGGCCTTGGGACACCTTATGGCCGACCTGGAACTTACAGACTCATATAGGCAACTGCACCCAACTAAAAGGGCCTACACATGTGTTAGAGCCAGGGGGCCAGCGGAGTCGCAAACTCAAGGATATATCTAGGTCTTATTTCTGGTGAGTTGGGGGGGACTCCTTAAGGTGGCGGACATCTGCACGATATCGCCCTGTAGGTCTTTTGACCATAGGATGACGGTTCTTGGCCTATCCTTCCACTCACATATAGCCAAAGGCCCAGGGTACTTTAGGTTCAACTCCACCCTTCTTACCCTCCCCTCCTTTCAGAAAATGGTCAAGGACTTTTGGGCATACTAGTCAGCCTCAAAACCAGGGAACGACAATCTGGTTGACTGGTTCAACAATGGAGTAGCACAACTCCGGTAGCGAGTCAAAAAGTTCTCTATTAAGCACGCGAGGGAGYGTAAGGCTGCCCTGGACAACCTGCTGGCTTACTTGGAAGAATAGGACAACCAGCTCATGGACAACCCTCTAGACATAGACACCTTCAACACCCTCCAAAGAGCACGGATCCAACTGCAGGATCACCTTGACGCCCAGGCTCAGAAATTGAGAATTCAAGCATGCATATCAAAAGACGCAGCTGAGGGTATGATGACCACAGCATTTTTCAGAAAAGTCAAAGCAAGAGGAAGGCAAAGCACGGTCGCCTCCCTCAAACACCCATTTGATAATAACCTGCCGCAGGCAACCAATGCCTATAGTATAGCCGAATACGCCTCGTCCTACTATCAAAGGCTCTTCACTTCAGAAGCCAATTGTCACCCTCCCCACATCCTGCAGACGGAACGGAACGCCCTTATAAATGCTATTCCATCAATGCTCACCTCAAAACAAAGGGAGGAGATGGAGCAACCTATTCTGGAAAGCGAGATGCTGCAGGCCCTTATGGATATGGATGATGAAAAGACATCGGGCCTGGACTCCTTCCCTAAGGAGTTTTGGGTGCATTTTTGGGACACCTTCCAAGACGACTTCTGCCAATACGTGAATGTCGTCTTCAGGGAAGAGACCTTTGGGGGAATGATAGGGCAAGGGGTGACAACTCTATTATACAAGAAAGGCGACAAGGAGGAGATACGTAACTACCGGTCAATCACCCTTCTCTAGGTACCCTACAAAACGGTGGCCAAGGTCTGGGCGAAAAAACTCTTGCCTCACTTGCCAAACATCATTCATCCCGACCAGCCGACCAGTCGGGATTTATGCCGCAGAAATATCCAGGATAATATCCTGTTGGTCAATGAGACCATTAGATATGCGAGACAGAGACGGGTTGAAGTTGCTATGCTGTTTATTGATTTCGAAAAAGCATACGACCATGTCGACTGGGATTTTCTGGAGTTGTGCCTGCAGAAAATGAACTTTGGCCCCACATTCAGAAAATGGGTGAACATATTTCACCGCACAGCGACCACCAACATAATGATGAATGGACACCTTGCCCCTCCGATCCAGCTGCAGAGATCAGTTAGGCAAGGTGACCCCATTGCGCCGATGCACTTTGTCCTCATCATGGAAGCTCTTGCAGCCATGATTAGAGCCAACCCGAACATACAGAGAATCGAGGTCGAAGAGCTGCCCCCTCACTTCACTCCGATCACGTCCATCTTCGCTGACGACCTCACAATTTTGTTCAAAGCTAACCAAGCATCCTTCCAAGCACTCGCACACACGATACAACTGTTCGAGGTGGCGGCTGACATGAGAGTTAACTGGGTAACAAAAACGGAAGGATGGTGGTTGAGTAATGAGAACAACCTACCACCTCACACCCCGCGGGTAGATTGGAAGCCGAGGGAGACTGCCATTACAGTGTTGGGGGTTGATCTTACAGCTTTGGGCCCGCCCCGGGACCATGATGACAAACTAGTAGAAATGGCGATCCGCCGGATGGGGACATGGAAAACGGCCCACACATCATTAGTAGATAGGGCGCTTGCATTAAACAACCCCATCTTTGCAGCCATATGGTATAAAGTGGCCTTCTGGCAGCTGAACCGTGGACAACTCACAAAATTGAGACGAGCAGTTGCAGCATACCTCTGGCGCGAAGACCACGAACAAACGGATTGTATTAAAAGAGTCGCATGGGACGTCGTGACACARCCAAGGTCTAATGGCGGGCTTGGGATAATTGACCCTGAGAATGAAAWTAAGGTGCTGAYTTTCAAGTTTYTCGTTCGCCTACTAATGGGCAACGACATTCCGTGGGAACCATATGCACGAATTCAAATCTCTGCCCTTGACCCACAAACTGAAAACAACAACCAAATTTACCCGCTTCAATGGCTGACCAATAAATATTGGTCTATCCCACCCCCCTCGCGCATTAGGCGGAATAATACACCCACAGATACCGCCAAATGGGACCTCAGATCCGATCCCCTATGGACTTCGTTTCTAAAGCTCTGGAGAGAAAGGGGCCCATCTCAGAAACCGACACCTCTGAGATGGGAGGAGATAAGGAGACAGCCACTGTTCGGCAACCGGTATATCAAGGACAGCAATGATAACCCCTTCTCCTTGCATAACCATTCACGGCGGCTCCCCTGGGTAAAGAAAGGAATATACGCAGTCAGTGACTTGTGGAATAACCAAACTAAGTCATGATGCACAGCATAGGAACTCCGACCCGGGTTGGCCCACGTCAGAAAGATTGAGGAAGGCCTGCAGGAACTGCAGGAGGCCATCCCGTTGGCCTGGATATCTGTGCTGCAGAAGGGACCAAAGCTGATGCATGGAGATTGGGTTACAAAGGATCAGGACTGGCCGCTCCCGATGGCTATCTACTTTGTGGAGAGAATTGACACCCGACAGGCGGGACTTCAAGCCTATACACCGCACCTGYCAGGGCAAAGATGGTCGCAGCTAACCCGGGATGAAGAGCTGGACCATAACGCCCCCCCCGARGGACTGACGAGGGTATGCGTAGTGGAGGAACCGGATAAAGGCTGGGCAGTGTACGAACCTGCCACCCCAATCAGCCACCTGCCCTTCGACCCACGAGAATGGGAGTGGGACATGGGAGGGGGAAGAAAACTCCAGATATGGCAGTACACGGTCAAGAGTGGTTACAGGCAGGCCAGAAAGCAAATACAGGTTCTCACCCCGATCAAGGCAAGATGGGTCAGAGACTCTCCACTAAAAGAACAGGAGTTCCACAACCTTAACTGGGGAACTTTCTCACATATAAGACCGACCAACCTCAGAGCCCTCCAATGGCAAATCATACACCGTTGCCTGCCAACTCTGGAGTGGATTACCTCAAGAACAAATCTTGAAGAAAGAGGGGTGCTTTCCCCTTTATGAAACGCATGCAATATAAAGCGATTTGTCAAGATAGAGCTCTTCCTAACCAAATACGTTATGAATATACTCTCAAATTAGCCAAATTACCAAGAAATAGTTCCAAGACACGAGTGAGAAATCGATGTATTTTGACAGGACGATCTCGTTCCGTATATAAATTATTTCGTGCTCTTTCTGTGGGAGATCCTCCCCCAAACGACGGGCCACACTCGAACACTGTCTCCTAGACTGCCCCATGGTAACCCAACTGTGGACTTGGTGGGCGGCGAGCACCACACTCATGTTCTCCATCACTCTACTGGTAGTGGTGATGGGGCAGTCTAGGAGACAGTGTTCGAACACTTGGTGGGCGGCGAGCACCACACTCATGTTCTCCATCACTCATAATCCAAGACACTCATGTTCTCCATCACTCTAGGAGACAGTGTTCGAGTGTGACATGGGCAGCTGGTCCAGTATGCCTTTTCTCCCAAGAGTGTCAGGAGTGTCAGTAGACTCAGTACACAAGGATGTCTCAGGTGTGTCCAGAAGTGCTCGCCGCCCAAAACAACCGAAAAAGGGAAAAAAACTACAGCCACCAACCATCCTCCAAATTCAGCGCATACTCACACTAGGCCCTCAAAATCGCAAAATCGCAAAATCACAAAATGAGCTACCACATTGAGTCCTTGTAAAGGAAGGACTGCATCTGGCTGCTCATTTTACGATTTTGTGATTTTGAGGGCCCAGTGTGACTATACTCTCAGATTGAAGATCACAATAGCAAGAGCCTGTTGGGTTGGTTAGGAAGCTGAGGGAAACTCAATGCCTCTGCTCGTTATGGAGATGCGGTAGATAAGGTGGATAGGGCTCTCCCTACATGCGACATATATTGATTGAACAACATATACAGACAGTATTGGATGCTCAGTAGGACATACCCACACATCACTGTATAGGGACGCTGGACCTGATTTCCAGCTGATACACAACACATCATTGGACAGGGACGCTGGACCCGATTTCCAGCAGGTGCAGCTCCCCACCAATAGATAGAGCCTTCGCTGCTGGGGCCTACTTATCGGGCCTGGTCTTATCACCTCGTTAAGTAGGTTTTTCCCGCATACGAAGTTCCAAAAAAAAAAAAAAAAAAAAA
>BFEA01000061.1:1814484-1828120 GCA_003427395.1 Chara braunii
GCTCATCCTATAGATGGAAAACACTCTCTCTCTCTCTCTCTCTCTCTCTCTCTCTCTCTCTCTCTCTCTCTCTCTCTCTCTCTCTCTCTCTCTCGTGCGCGCGCGCGCGCGCGCGCCGACATTTGCATCTGACAGCTCCTTAGTCCATACTCACACCGGGATTTTTTTTCAATGTATCTGTCCATCACGGTGTATCGTTCTATGTTCTTGTGGAAGATTCTGCAATGAACCCAGATCGTGAAGACAATTATCAACAATGCAAGTCTAGATGAATATCAACCAGCTGATGATTACCAATAGTCAAGATCGTGTCCAGATAGAATGAGACGAGATAATCATACACAGACGAAGGAGAGAGGAGGGAGATTAGACAAAGGAGAGGAAATAAATACAATGCCCACTCCTGCTCCGGGCTCCCTCCCTAACACCACTTCAATAATCAACAGTCTGAACGAGTATCTGAAGTAACCTCAATGTGCCACGTGGCACGTCTAATTACTCCCTCATCAGCTATGGAGCAATGTCGACATGAAGACAACCAGGTACGTATTCACGATCTCTCCACAGTCCCGATCTTCCTCTTCCTCGCAACCAGTCACCTCATGTAGACAGCGTGGACAATGCCACGTCATAATCAACACAGGTGGCGATGCCACATCATCAGTGAAGACTAATAGCATCGCCATGTAGACCAGAAGCAGCGCCACATATACCAGAGGCAGTGCCACGTCAGCATGGCACGTAGACCAGAGACAGCGCCACGTGAACTATAGACAGCGCCACGTCAGCATGCCATATAGACCAGAGGAAGCGCCACATGTACCAGACAGCGCCACATCAGTAAGTCTGGCGTCTAATGTCAGCGTGCTGCCTTCCCCTCGTGTCGTTGTCCGCAGCTCTGCTGCATAGCCAACGTCGAGTCAGCGTCGCGCTAGCATAATGCCAGCGTCTAGCCAAAGTCAAGTCAGCGTTGAGCCAGCATGGCAAGACTGAATGCTGGACTTGCTCGAGGCTAGCCTTATGTAGCAGTCGTCGAGGTTGTTTGGCCTCGCGTGCCTTTCCTTCAGTCGTTGAGATTGACTTACATCTCAAGGCCCGGATTGTACAGTTGCAGACTTCTCCCTTGGACCTGATGCTCTCTGGGTACCTGCATACAAACAATTGTGTGTGCTCGACCTGCGGCCTGGGCTAGGTACCTTTGGACTTTGACTGTTGGGTGGACCGACAGTTGACCGAAGTCAACTGTCACACGCCCAGACCCTAAAATCGTGTAGGGTTTTTTTCTACTCTTATTTGGCCTGGGCTGAGGGCGGCCAAGTAGGCCTTCTGATGACCCTCAATTCCACGAGACATATGGCATGGGTTATTGCATTCCTGTCGTCCCAGTTTTCGAGTTCCATCGCAAAAAATACATCATTTCTTAGTTAACCCACGTTCATATACCGCAACAATATCAGGAGCAGTAGGTAGAAGTTCTTTCCTACTAAACCATCTAGCTTCAAATGGGGGTTGAGACTTGAACGTTACCTTGTACTGCTTCTGAGGTCGTCCTCTGCCACCTGTAGAGAAATAGCCATGTTCCAATATTTTTTCAACTTCGTATCCTCCGTTCATAGAAGGTGGAAACATAGATGGCCTATTTGGAAAGTCATCACTTTCTACATACGGTAGCAGTTTAAACGCATGGAAGACAGGGTATGTCCTAAGGTGTGGCAGTATATTTATACGATAAGGTTCATCTTCACCTCCAATTACTTTGAGAACTTCCCAGGGCCCATAGTAGATAGGTAGCAGTTTCTGAAACACGTTTTCTTCCAAGGAGAACTCTTTAGACTTAACCCAGACAAAGTTTCCTTCCTGAAATTGTGAAGGACGACGATGTTTATTAGCTTGTTCAATCATTTGCACTTGGGTTTTTTGTATGTTTTCCTTCACTTTCCTAATGTCTTTTTCATACAAAACTGCTAATTCTCGTGTTCCGGGGGGTAGCCTCTGAATCTGGTCTCTAGTTAACGCATCAATGGGACGCTTAGGCTTCCAACCTTTATGTAGTGCATTAGGTGTTCTTCCTGTAACATTATGTATACTGTTATTATATGCACTAACAATTTTCGACGAGTTCTCATCCCAATCAATCTGGTCAGAACGGACATACATTCGCAAAAGTTGTTGTAAAAGACGATTTATTTGCTCAGTTTGACCATTCGTTTCAGGATGTCTGCCTGACGACATGATCAACCGGGTTCCGTAGACTTCCATCAACTTTTGTCATTGCAGACTAGTGAACCGAACATCTCTGTCAGATACAATTGTTTTAGGAAATCCATACTCAGAGACCCGTCGCATTTGAAACTTTTGGATGACAAGATCGGTTCTTGCTTCCGCAGGTAAAGGAATAAACATTGTGTACTTAGAGAATCTATCAACGATGACCATTATCTGACTGTTGCATTTCGACTCTTAGTGAGGCTCATGAAGTCAATAGAGATAGACTCACGTGACTCACTTGGAATAGGCAGCGGTCTCAGTAGTCCCATTGGATTATCATGTTAGGGTTTATTCCTCTGACAGCAAGACAAGTCCGCACATACGTTAGTACATTTTCCTTCATTCCTTTTCATTCAAACCGTTATCGTGCATCGACATATGTCTTCTTGAAACCAAAGTGACCTTCCGCATCATGGCATTCCCCAATGATCAAACTCTTAATTGGTTCTAGGTGCGGAATACACAATCGTTCTTCGGTTTTGTCCAGTAAGAAGAGTAAGTCATCAGTCATTCGATATTCTGGAAATAACTCAGGGTTTTTTCGTAGAGTTCCGATGATAGGACTCCAAATAGGATCACTCCCATAACCCTGGCGAATCTGTTCTTTCAGTCCATTTCCAATATCAAGATAAGAGACAATAGTTCCAAAGAAATCCGCACGCCTGGACAAAACATCCGCAACCACGTTAGACTTACCTTTGATGGTTTTCACCTCAAAGTCAAATGTATCAAGGAATGCGGACCACCTTACCAACTTGTCAGAGAGTCTAGCCTGAGTCTTGATCCACTTCAATGAAGAGTGATTAGAGTAGAGTGAAATGTCTTCCTAACAAGTAGTGTTTTCAGATATCTAGTGCAGCTATTAAGGGATACAATTCCTTTTCATACGTAGAGTTGGCTTCTTTTTCTGACAGAAGTCTTCTTGACATAAACTCAACAGGTCTATATCCTTTACCGTCATCCGGTTGTAGCACAACCCCAATCTCATACTGACTTGCGTCGGTCGTCACAATGAAAGGAAGATAAGGGTCAACAATCTTTAGGACAGGGTAATGAGTCAGAGTATGTTTTAACTTCTTAAACGATGACTCACAATCTTTGTCCCACAACCAAGGTTTTTCCTTTTTCAATAATCTTCTCATAGGAACAGCTATCAAGGAAAAGTTTTTGACGAACTTCCTGTAGTAGCTAGCAAACCCTAAGAAAGATCTTAATTCAGTTATAGTATTGGGTTGTGGCCAATCTCTGATTGTTATGGTCTTCTTTTCTTCAGGCGTTAGTCCTTCTTCGTTTACTATGTGCCCTAAGTACAAAACTTCAGGCTTAGCAAACTCAGACTTCTTTGGATTCAATTTGAAGTTACCCTCACGCAACTTCTGCAATTCTATTCGTAGGTGTTTTTTACGATCCTCTAGTGTTTTGCTATACACTAGAATATCATCGAGATAGACTATTACGAACTGGTCAAGCAATCGACGGAATAACTCATTCATTGACCTTCGGAAGGTCGCAGGTGCATTGGTAAGACCGAAAGGCATAACCACGAACTCGTAGTGACCATACCTGGTTCGGAAACCCGTCTTGTGTTGACCCTCAGATGCCACCTCTATCTGGTGATACCCTGACTTGAGATCAATCTTACTGAAGTATCTACACCCCTGCAACTGATTCAATACATCATCAATGCGCGGAAGAGGTTCCGCGTTTTTAATCGTGATGGAATTCAACCCGCGATAATTAATACATAAGCGAAGTTCACCTTCCTTTTTGGGCACGAATAAGACAGGCGTACCATAAGGAGATGAGCTAGGGTGAATCCATCCTTTATCAGCAAATTCTTATATTTGTCTCCGCAGTTCCTCAAGTTCCCTAGGAGACATTCGGTAGATCGGACCTTTGAGAATTTTGCTTCCGGGAATCGTGTGCTTAATAGCACACTCAGTGATTCCCGTCGGCTCAGTTTGCAAGTCCTTGTATTCATCAAGAAGTTTTTCAATAGAAGGTGGGCAAGATGAAGAACACTCACCTACTCGTTTGACGAGCACCATCATCAACTCCTGATCTAACTTTTTTTTAACGACCATTGATCGAAAAGTTGGATAACTCATACAACAGAAAGACAGAGTAGAGTCAGAGTCAGACTTATGATATAAATTTATAGCACGCAGTTTAGACTTCTCGACTTGAGTTTAACAATATCCATCTTGAACTGTCATTCCTCACGAGTCATGTTCATCTTCTCCCAAGACCTCATGAATGCTATTCCGGGATGCTCAGGGAACGAGCGTGGCCTCTTCTTCCACTGGGTTAGGCCTCCCTTGTTGGTCATTACGGCGGTGACATCACCCTTCCCAGATTCACTGCTGCCGTTACCTCCTTCTCCCTCAAATTCACCAAGAGGTAACCTTTCTACCGTCTCATCATCGAATACAACATGCATATGGTCCTGGCACTTTTGTCGTCAAAGAACCCGCTTTCCATTACCTCCTATCGGTCCCGACTTAACCACCGAAGCGTAAGACCCTTTTACCTGTGCGGTCATCTGCTCTCGTTGGAGAGCGTGATCACGAAATTGCCGATAGTTATACTTACCCGACTTCGACCCGGCCACGAGCAGTCCACGAATGGGCTCGGGCAATGCACGTGAGTAGATGTAGAGAACCTGGTTGTCCTGAAGGTTCAATCCAGGTACCTGCAACAGACGATCCACTTCACGAGACAAGGCATCGACAAAAGTCCAACGTTTCTGGCCAATCGTGCTGAGCTCGTCGAAAACTTTATCAGCCATCGTTTTATCGAGAAATCTCTCCTTTATCTTTTGGAGAAATTGTCTCAACGTCAGAGTCTTAGACCATTCACCTATATCTTCGAAGCCTGGCCACTCCTTCCAGACAAGACGTGGAGAAAGCAACCTGACTTTCAGGCTCAACGGGTGCAGTGCTAGAGTAAGTCTGTATTTCGATGATCCACAACAACATATTTTCTTCCTTTTTGTTGTTGTAGGTAAACGACAAGTTCATCTTAACTTTTTCTTTCTTTTTCGGTTTTTCCGCTTCCTTAGCCGGTTCCTCTTTCTTGTCGGCCGGTGCTTCTTTCTTGGCCGGTATTTCAGACTCCTTCGTTGAGGGCCCGAGTTTGTCCTCCTTTCGCATTGCATCTTTCATTAACTTGTCTTGGGGTGGTTTCCTATCTTCCCCCTTCTCCTCCTCCTCAATACTCACCTTATCCTTTCCTTTTGTCAATCTCAACATAGTTTCCAATGAGACAGTGTTGGAGTCTGTCTTCCTTTCAAGGTGAATAAGATAAGTCACGATAGATTGCAATACAATTGATTAATCCGTCTCAACTTCCCCGAAGTGAAACCGTTCTCTCATTTCTTCCAACATCCTCTCTTGCTGTTATTTTTCTTCTTTCCTCCTCCGGTACTCCTCAATCTTCTTTCTCTCTTCTTCGAAAGATTTTTCTAGTTGTGTTGTGTTTTCCTCCATTATCTCTACAGACAATTTCTTTCTTTCCTTTCCTTCTTCTTCCTTATCTTTTCTTTTCTGGTCCAATTTTTCTAAGTGTTCGACAATATAACGATCAAGAGCAATACGCCCTTGTTTTTTGACGTCTTCGACCCTTCTGTCGGTTTCCATCATCTGAACAGCAGTTTCAGCGGCATCAAGTTCACCCTCTATAGCTTGCAGGTTGAACTGTCCGTGAACATGCTGTTTAGCGTCTCGGTCACCATGTATTTCACCAAGCAACTGATGAAGAAGGACCTTCAGAAATTGCCTTCTTGCGTCAATCCGACCACGCATCTTAAGTTTCCCTCCTTCGACATTTGCATAGACCATGATAGGGATAGGGAAGAAGAGAAGTGGAACCAACCGCGTCAAGAAGGAGGCACACAGACATTTCCAGACAAAGTTCATTTTGCCCGCGTGTATTTACTGCACAATAAATAAAATTAAAAGACAAAAATAAATTTCACAGTACACGGGTCTTTTACAGCAACTTTCAACAAGAATTTCTCGGAAAAAACAAAATTCCAAGTCTTTTCTGAGTTCTAACTTTTGTTGTCTATTGTGATGACACTCTACAACTACAGGTACGACAACCGCGGCCAGTGTGATCAAAACAACAACACAAAAGTAAGTATGCACAACATCCACAGACAACCAACAGGTAAGTAGAATCAACACATAACACAATCAATGGTTAGTTATCTTCTCAATCATCTGCAACAGCAGTACAACCCAAATGCACAATCACACCTTCAACAGTCCTTACACATGCCACGTGTCACCCCTGGCCTGCCAACACAGCAACTCAAAGAGTCTGCCACATCAACAAATCAAGGACCCGATAGGTCTACAAGGAGGGATGCCACGTCGCAATGCAGGTCTGCCTTCCAACAATATACCACGTCAGCACATCAACCGCAAGCAGTATCAGGTACGTGCCATGTCAGACCATGCCTTGCATGCCACATAACAATGTGCCACATCAACGGTACCAACGCCACGTCAGCCTGTTGCCAACGCAGCTCTTCAATCTTCAGCGTAGCCTTGTCATCATCTTCAAGGGACGCCTGCTCGCAAGTGCACTTTTACCATTTCTAGACTTGCGGTGTGACCGCGCGCGTTAATAAACGTGTTTCATATTGCACATGCGGCACCTCCTACTTACCTGCGTGCCACGTCAGCACCTGACAACCGACAGCAGATCGCGATGAAGAGTTGCTCCGATACCAAATTGCAATGAACCCAGATCGTGAAGATAGTTATCAACAATGCAAATCCAGATGAATGTCAACCAGCTGATGATTACCAGTAGTCAAGATCGTGTCCAGACAGCATGAGACGAGATAATCATACACAGACGAAGGAGAGAGGAGGGAGATTAGACAAAGGAGAGGAAATAAATACAATGCCCACTCCTGCTTCGGACTCCCTCTATAACACCACTTCAATAATCAACAGTCTGAACGAGTATCTGAAGTAACCTCAATGTGCCACGTGGCACGTCTAATTACTCCCTCATCAGCTATAGAGCAATGTCGACATGAAGACAACCAGGTACGTATTCACGATCTCTCCACAGTCTCGATCTTCCTCTTCCTCGCAACCAGTCACCTCATGTAGACAGCGTGGACAATGCCACGTCATAATCAAGACAGGTGGTGATGCCACATCATCAGTGAAGACTAATAGCAGCGCCACGTAGACCAGAAGCGGCGCCACATATACCAGAGGCAGCGCCACATCAGCATGCCACGTAGACCAAGGACAGCGCCACATAAACCAGAGAGCGCCACGTCAACCAGAGACAGTGCCACGTCAGCATGCCACGTAGACAGAGGAAGCGCCACATGTACCAGAGGCAGCGCCAGATCGTGAAGACAGTTATCAACAATGCAAGTCCAGATGAATGTCAACCAGCAGATGATTACCAATAGTCAAGATCGTGTCCAGACAGAATGAGACGAGATAATCATACACAGACGAAGGAGAGAGGAGGGAGATTAGACAAAGGAGAGGAAATAAATACAATGCCCACTGCTGCTTCGGGCTCCCTCCCTAACACCACTTCAATAATCAACAGTCTGAACGAGTATCTGAAGTAACCTCAATGTGCCAGGTGGCACGTCTAATTAGTCCCTCATCAACTCTGGGGCAATGTTGACATGAAGACAACCAGGTACGTATTCACGATCTCTCCACAATCCCGATCTTCCTCTTCCTCGCAACCAGTCACCTCATGTAGACAGCGTGGACAATGCCACGTCATAATCAAGACAGGTGGTGATGCCACATCATCAATGAAGACTAATAACAGTGACACGTAGACCAGAAGCAGCGCCACATATACCAGAGCCAGCGCCACACATAAACCAGAGACAGCGCCACGCCAACCAGAGACAGTGCCACGTCAGCATGCCCCGTAGACCAGAGGAAGCGCCACATGTACCAGAGGCAGCGCCACGTCAGCATGCCACGTCAGTAAGTCTAGCGTCTAATGCCAGCGTGCTGCATTCCCCTTGTGTCGTCGTCCGCAGCTCTGCTGCACAGCCAGCGTCTAGCCAGCATCGCGCTAGCATAATGCCAGCGTCTAGTCAAAGTCAAGCCAGCATTGAACCAGCATAGCAAGACTGAATGCTGGACTTGCTCAAGGCCAGCCTTATGTAGCAGTCGTCGAGGCGGTCTGGCCGAGGGTGCCTTTCCTCCAGTCGTCCAGATTGACTCACATCTCAAGCCCCCGATTGTACAGTTGCAGACTTCTCCTTTGGACCTGATGCTGTCTGGGTACCTGCATACAAACAATTGTGTGTGCTTGACCTGCGGCCTGAGCTAGGTACCTTTGGACTTTGACTGTTGGGTGGACCGACAGTTGACCGAAGTCAACTGTCACACGCCCAGGCCCTGAAATCGTGTAGGGCCTTTTTCTGCCCTTATTTGGCCTGGGCTGAGGGCGGCCTTCTGATGGCCCTCAGTTCCACGAGACATATGGCATGGGTTATTGCAATTCCTTCTCATTTTGCACATTGGCAGGCTGCTCAGTTGATGCACACATGAAACTGTTGAATTGCAGACGTGAGTTCGAATCCAGCTGCGACCACAACAAAATAGTTCTAATTTGAAAAGGATCCGACGGCGTGCTGATGCCTTGGCCAATGACCCCCTGAATGCTGCACGTCTCTCATGGTCTAAAACAAACACCCTCAATGTCGCCCGGGCCAGATAATGACTGTGCCTGGGGTGGGGGTGGGGCTGGCGTTGGGCCGCAGCCGGTTCACTTGTTTTAATAACAAAAACAAGGGTCTGATCTATTCATGGGGAGAATTAATTGGTTAAACCACCAGTAGCAAACGACTGATTCTCTCCTAAGGAAAACTTCCAAACCCAGTACACATCAAACCAGCCACAGCCAGGCTGTTAAACCACCAGTAGCAAACGACCGATTCTCTCCCAAGGAAAACTTCCAAACCCAGTACAGATCAAACCAGCCACAGGCAGGCTGGTACCTCGAAAAACGCAGGCTCTATGCTTACGGCTGCAAGGTTGGGAGGAAGGGTTCCAGTACCGGTGATTTAACAACTGAAGTGAACTAATCAAACACTTTTTTTTCCCTTTTTTTTTTTTTTTTTTTGAAGCAATCAAATGTTAAACCACTACCGTCTTCACCCGAATAGAGCACCCGGTCGTTATAGCTGTATCTCGACTGAAAATTGCAACAAATACGGCTGTAATGACCAGGCGCTCTATTCGGGTGAAGACGGTAGTACCTTTGCCGTCCTGTTTCGACAAGTTTTAGCCTAGTCCCAAACTTCTAGGAGGCCGGGACTGACAACGGCTGCCGTTGATAAATTGGTGGCTGTCGTTTCCTTTCGGCCTCCTGAAAGGTTGGAGGCCCACTATTTGCTGAACCAACAAAGGTACTAGTGCTTTAAGGCCCCATTCTTTAGACCTTCAGTAACATTGGACATAAGGTTAATTTCAAGGGTGAATCAAATGATGACAGCCTTCAAGTCTGCAGCATTTGCATCCATGAAGGACGGTTGATCAACTGTCAAAGAAATAGAAAAAGCCCACGGCTTTCTGCAACACCTACCTTCTTCCACTTGCGTCCCATTTCCACGATTGTCAGCGTACACCATGTTCTACTCTTTCTTGAGGGTGTCAACATATTTCATCTTCAACCATGCAACAACTGTCATCAGAAGTGGTACCAGCATCTTTCGCTTTAGCCTTCATCATCTCCTGTTGTTCACTTCAATTGCTTTTGCTCTTGATTCCTTTTGATCTTCTTCCATCTGCCTTGTGATCTTTCCTCTTGGCTCTCATAGTCCTCCCCCTCTTCATCAACAACTTCTATGGATCTAGAGCAAAACAGTAGTAGTTTCTCCCTTTTCCCCACTTTCACTCACTTTCATGGTTGTTATCATCTCTTCCCATTCAATTGCCTTCATATCTTCACCTCCTTCTTGCCCAACCCCCCTCCTCCTCATCCTCCTCTGCCGCCACCTCATGCTCGTCGTGTCCTCGCCCTCCTCATCCTCCCATGTGACTGCCTTGTCCTCATCATCCTCCTCCTCCGCCGCCGCCTCCTCGTCGTCGTCCTCCTCCTCCTCCTCCTCCTCCTCCTCCTCCTCCACCTCCTCTGCTGCTGCCTCATCCTCGTCAACCTTGTCCTCCTCTCCCAGCACCTCATTCTCGCCATCCTCCTCTGCTTCTGCCTCCTCTTCCTCCTCCTCCTTTGCCATGGCCTTATCCTCCTCCTCCTCCTGCTCTGCGGCCGCCTTGGCCTTGTCCTCCTCCTACTCTGCCTCCATCTTGTCCTAGTTGTCCTCCTCGTCCTCTGCCGCCGCCTCTTCCTTGTACTCTCGTCCTCCTCCTCCTATGCCTCCTCCTCATACTCCTCTGTCACCGCCACATTTTCCTCCTCCTCATCATCCTTGAGATATAGAGAAACATCTACAAGACAAGGGAAGAAAGCAGTGAGGAATCAGAAATCCGGCATCAGTACAGCAGTGGAATGATTGAGTGCAGTCGCAGAATCCTTGAAAATGAAGAGATGGCCGTCAAAGAGAGAGGAGGGAGATGAAGACCAGGAGACATGGATCCAAGGCACGAAAACGAAAGCCTGCCAAATGGGTCTGAGGCAAAAGAGAAAAGGGAAGACAACAAAACGGTAGGCTGAGCACAGCAGGCAGAGGGAGGGAGCGGGGAAGAGGAAGGTGTGCAGGGTGTCTTGGGATCAGATTCATTAGGTTATCATAATGTGAATTTATGTTGAGCTGGATGGGAAATAAATAAGAAACAAAGACAAAAATAGTAAAATACTGCATCTTGATAGAAGGGTTGCTGTCAGACACACATCACACCACCCTCGGGAGGGTGCAGTCAAGCAATTGCAGAGAGGCAGAGTGCAGAGATTGTTGTTATGAAGAAGACGCTTGATCTGGGGGGAAATGCAACTTTCGCTCCGTAGAGAGCAGGCAAAGAAAGTTGACGTAAATGTTGAGAGAAACTGAAAAAGATTGATTTTATGAAGCCGAAACCAACAGGCTTGGTGTGGTGAAAAATGTAACAAATCTGCCCTCTAGAGAAAACACGACATACTCTTCGGGGAGTGAAGGCCAAGAAAGCTGACAACAACATGAATGCTGACAGAAAGAGTGCAAAGACAGTCATTATGAAGATGGAACAAACAGGTTTTCTGTGGTGAAAATGTGACATATCTACCCTCTCTCCCCCTTCTCCCCCCTCCCCAATACACACACACAAGAAAGGAAAGAAAGAAAAAGGACTGAGAGGGGAGGGCAATGGGAAGGGCTAAGAAAAGCCAAGCATAGATCACTACTCAAACCTGAACGGACGGAAAGAGAACTTCCAAAGGATGTCGTAATAAGGACGAGCAACATGAATAAGGGAGGTTTTGCTGCGAGAAAGATAGCCAAGCGCAAGCGCGCTGTTTGCTGTTACTGAGAGGAAGACATGAAAAACAAGACGTGTGAGGAGGTTACACACAAATGAAATTATGAAACAGAGCTTCCTCGTACTTTTTACACTTGATAGCCTGGGTTTACAACCTGCTGAACGTCGCCATAGCTCTCGAGCTCATGTACATCATCGAAACTTCCGAGAAACAGAGGCAACCTTTCATGCAACTTGGACGGCTTGATGTCGACGATCCGCCGCTTCCCATCGGAGGCTTTTCCACCTGCCTGCTCCACAATGAAACCCATTGGATTGCATTCGTATACGAGGCGCAAATGACTGCGAGGATTCATGGCGATCCCGCCATAGAGAAGTGTTCGGTGCACATCCGCCACCAGAGAGCAGATATACCGAGCAGAGTATTTCTTCGGGTTCTGACCCTTCCCCTGACGGATGTCATCGATGTAGTTGCGAAGACCTTGCGGCCAATCAAAGTACCTTCCGTCGTTCACTGAATAAATTTGGCCCCTTTTTGGTATCTGAATATTGGGATGCGTCAACAGAAACTCACCCAACGACGTATCAAGTGTGAAACCATGTGTTCCATGTCCCAACGACAGGACCAGCATCGTGGCCGATGAGAACAGGGCGTATCCTCCAGCTAGCAGCGTACTCCCTGGCTGAAGCGAATTGGCAAGGGACCACTCAGTTGTAGATGCTGATGATGATCCAGATGGGGTCCCAATCCTCGCATACACGCCGAAGATCATGCCCGTCGGAATGGAAGCATCGATGTTTCTAGAACCATCCAAAGGATCAAACACAACCACGTATTCGCCACCATTTGCCACAAAGACCGGTTCCTCGTCCTCCTCTGAGGCTAGAGCAGCCACCACCCCCGAGTCGGCCAACACCCTCTTCACAATATCGTTTGCGACCACATCCAGTTTCTTCTGCTTGTCTCTCTCTGCTCCTCCTCCTCCTCCTCCTCCTCCTCCTCTTCCTCCATCTCCCACTTCCTCATAATATCCCATCAAACCCTCCAACGATGCCCGGGAAACAACCGATGATACAGATTTAACCGCTAGCTGAATATGCGCAAAGAGCTGCACCATGCCTGCTGCAGCAAGCCCACCATCGCGCTTGCACTCGTCCCCAACAACCTTGAGCAATCCCGATCCCAGCTTCAGCTTTGTCTCAGCCACAGCCGTCGACTCTGACAAGTCTACAGCCGCCATGTGGACAGATCTTGTCCGCTGATTACCAGGTGACCACCGTCTGCTTTGGCGCGGCGCAACACAGATATAGACACTCCCTGCAGCACAACAATCACAAGTGACATCCTTGGCATGCTGGTGAAAAAGATGACGATGACGATGATGACGACGAGGACTCTGACAATGACGTCGGAAAACTCAAGACAGATGTCAATGACTATGGGCCTCGCTCCACTAGTCTCCACATGCACAAAAGACAAAAAATGATGGCGCTGTGTCTTCCCATGTTCTAGCGGAAGATTCATTCTCATTTTGCACCTTTGCTGACTAGTGGAGCGAGGCTCAATGACAACAACCACGATGACGATGAAAACCCGCAAGAAACAACTGTGTAAAGAGTATGAAGCCCATGGCGAAACATGAAGCCCATAAATATAGAAAGGTGAAACAAAGCGAAAGGGAACGAATAAAAAATCAACACAAGTGACAAGTGAAAAAAAAAAAAAATGTAACGGGAGTGAGGCTGAGGGTGAGCCGAGGGAGAGGAGAGAGAGAGGGAGAGAGTGAGAGCACACACACACACTCACTCACTCGACACGATGGACTCGGACTGAGGGTTGGACGCAGACACAGTGGCAAGGCACAAAGTCGAAGTCTTGGATTCCCAATGCCGAAACGGCAAGTCACACTGAGTACAAGTACAGCAGCAGAGAACTGGTACGAGAC
>BFEA01000061.1:1847282-1865642 GCA_003427395.1 Chara braunii
GAGAGAGAGAGAGAGAGAGAGAGAGAGAGAGAGAGAGAGAGAGAGAGAGAGAGAGAGAGAGAGAGGGAGCGGGGGCCAGAATCCACAACATGAGTGGGAAAGGATGGTTGGGGCAGTGGGGGAGTAGGATCGACGCAGCGGGGGAGAAGGGTCGGCTCAGTGGGGAAGGAGGCTCGGCGCAGGGGATGGGCTGTCAACAAACAGCTCGACTGTTACGGGCTCTTTAAGTAACCCAACAAGATATGCTTTGCATTCTACATATTGCTGGACGGAGCGAGGGAGTTGGCAGACAGCGAAGTGTAGCAAGGACGAGGAGATACGGCAGAGTACACCAAGCACACCAGTTGACCGCAGTTCTCTCACAAACTGCGAGAGACATACACGGCACCAGTTATACCCATCACAAGCAGGCACGAGGCCATTACAATAATCTGTGCAGGCAGATGTTGTGCAACAGTGTCCAGGATCTAGTCTATGAGTTTCATCAGATGCTGCAGACTGCCAAGTTGGAGATAAGAGAAGGCCCTGTCATGCATGCATATATGAGGCCCTTCCCTAAGAAGATCACCGGCCACCTGGCTCCTCAGTGCAAGAAACTGAAGACCTACTGCAGGATGGCAGGAGAATCATTTTGAGTTACGTTCTGCACTGCCATCCGTGGAGGGGGCATCAGCAACCAGGCAGCCAGTGAACAACAGTGAGGTATCTACTCCAGAAGACCCTTCAAAGGGCACAGCAAGATGTATGCGGCAGTCACAGAGGGGCTGGCATACCTAATCATCAGCGGAAAGGATGGGAGAGAAAAGTCCCCGAAGAAAGAGCGAAGAATGGCCAGCATTTGGTCTGCAAGGGGACAAGATTCAGATGATCCGTGGCGTGCAGCAGGAAGTAAGGGAAGTAGCAGCAGTAGCAGCAGTAGCAGCAGTAGCAGCAAAGGAGGACCAAACAGCAAAGTGGGTATGAGGAGAATTAGGGCTCGTCATGCAGTCAAGAATAGATATTGTCATGGACAAGAACGGGTGTTTGAAATGAAGCATGGTTAAAGAGGATGGACATCGGGTGGTGTGGCAGATGCGAGCACTATGGTTACTCAGTTTGTTACTGCAGGGCCCGAGAGCCTCCAAAAGGATGAGGCCAGCAGATGGAGAAGCTCCATCTACGCAGATTGGGAACAACAATTCTGCAAGTTGCAGGGCGCGTACCGGTAGTTCTCCCACATCCTAATCTAGCTTGGCTAAGGCTGCAAGCGCCCACAAGGAGTAGCCAAACAAGGGAGACTGCAGCAGTGGTTACAGCAATGGAAAGGAGAGCAGCAGGCAAAACAACGTTTTTGCCAGCACTGTCCCAGCGTTGGAAACCGCACACCATAGTGAAGTGCAGAGGATGATATTTTTATGTGCTGCAGTAAAAAAGGCTATGGTGGCAGGGAACCCATCAAAGGTGTAAGAAAAGAAGACGAGGTGATCCTGATTAACACTATTGTCAGACTTGGAGCGGCGAAGACGATGATCAACAATGAATTATCTATTCTAGAAGTCAACAAGGCATCAGGGCATGAGCGTTCTTACACCCGTGGAGGTCAATACTGTGAACAGGGGCTGATTCAGATCGCGCAGTGCATCAAGCATATTCCCATTAACTTTAATGTTGATGGCAGGATATGTTATCTTGTGTCCTTTTCTATTTTGGACAGATTACCGTTCAAGATGGTTTTTGGCCCGCGACCGTTGAGAATCCCAGGGGCTGTTATCACTTGTGCTACTGAGACAGTGCAAGTGCCAGATCCAGCAGGCAAGTACGTGACCTGCATGCAGGGATATGTGAAGGGGCCGGCCAAGGATAAGCCAGGGAAGATGTGCATGTCTGCACCAGTGAACTTGCAGTTTCTAAGCGGGCTGTAACTGTAACCGGGTCATTTTTGTAATTTAAACTTCTGGGCTCTAACCAGTGACTGAAACAGGCCTAGTCCAACAGGGATATTTCTGTAAATTTCTGAAAGGCGGTACTACTGGTCCTGAACCTCGTCCACGCCTAAACTGACCCTTCGCTACTGCAAGGGACTGGTGACTCGTTGCTACTGCAAGGGACTGGTGACTCGTTGCTACTGCAAGGGACTGGTGACCCTTTGCTACTGCCTGGGGCTGGCACTGCCGGCCCATAGTATTAGCTGTGTGTCCTAGGTCCTAGCAGTCATGTCCAGTAGGTCTGTCTGAAACTATAAATAGAGCCAGTTCGTAGAGGTAGGGGTCTTTGACCTGTTGGTCTGCAGTTGGTAAAATGCTGCTCGGATTTATTCGTTGACGCCACCAGGCTGCCGGAGTACCGCCATAGCTGGAGGCGACTGCTAGGGTTACTGAAGCAGCGTTGAAGCATGCACTTCAGGCGCTAGGCCTGGTGGCACCATATCTGTGCTGTTGGGGTTAGGCACTCCCATATCTTCTTCTTCTTTGCAGCCGTATTCGTCTTCTTCAAGCTGGAGGTTCCTTCTTCATCCAGGAGCTGGTGCTTTCCATCCTAAGTGGTTTCTGAACTGGCGCAGTGACAGGTGAGTGGACTCTGAGAGGCGCTGGTGCAGATAAGGGTGCAGGGAGGTGGCGCCGGTGTTCTGCAGGCCCTGGGAGCTGGGAGCTGGGAGCAGGGAGCTGGGTTTCTGAGTGAGCGCCATAGCCAGGAGTTGAATGGAGGTGGTTGGAGGAAGGAGGAAGTGTCCCGGAGGCTTGAGGCAGCAGTTTGTTGAAGGTTGTTTACATTCGGTTGAGTTTGTAGGGATCTTTGTGCAGCTGCTTGAGTTGGAGGGAGAAGAGGGGCTGTGAAATGAGTTTTTTTTTGTTTGTTTTTTTTAAGAAATAGCATGATTTTATTATATGCGCAAAAGGAGGCCGGGAATCCCTCCACATCTCAACCCGGGATGCTGAGGTCAATACCCAGCTTAGGCTCATACTGGAAACCAGGTCCAGCGTCCCATGCTTTAAAATCCCCACATGCTATCCCAGAACAAAATGTTGAAACTGGACTAACAAAAAACAAACAATGAAAGGGAGGGAAAGAAGAAGTTCAACCAAGAAACACAATTTAATTCTAAAGACTATGTGCCTGCTGTCCTGCCCCCCTCACTTTGTTCGCTGTCTTACTCCATACTTCTTAAACCCTAGACCCTTCTTCTCCCTGACTCCGATGTGTTGCCCTTTGAGAAGGGCGGGCCGTGCCTGCAGACGGTGGATTCCACTGGAACTGGAGTCTACGGCCTTCTACTATGGCTACCTTCCCTTGGCCCAGCACCTCTGGGTTTTGCTGATCCTGTCTTTTTACCCTCTGCCACTACCCTCGGAGGTCCGTTTCCAGTACATTATATAATATTTCTTGGGCTTCTTTCTTATGTAACCTCATTTTCCCTAATGTCTGCTGACAACTCCTTTTCCAGATAGTCCAGAGCGTGTATTGTCGCCGAAGCCTGAAGGCGCACTTGTGGTAGAGACGCCATGCCTGGGGCAGGTCCGCTCCTTGCAGCAGCATTGCCCTGTCCTCTGGGAAGAGAACTTCTTCTATCCTTGTCCAGAGGTCCTCACCATCCCCCAAATTTCCTTTGCCTCTGGGCATTCCCGGAGGCAGTGCAGAATTGTTTCCTGTGCTCCTTCTGTGCACTGCATGCACTTCGCTTGGTCAGTGTGCCGCTGTTGACGGCTCCTGCGCTCATACAGCCATGTGTTAACTGGTAAGGCTACGTGATTGATCAGCCACTGCATACTCCTGACTCTGCCTGATCTTATTGCTTGCAATATGAGCTACGGAATATGTCACCCTTGTCCTCTTGTTACTCCCATTCGTTCCTCCCATCTTCTGGCCAGAGGCTCCCTTAGTGAATGAGACCGTCTTCTTAGTCTGTAACCCAGGTTGGTTGTGTAGTGCAGTATGTTGGTTCGTTGGGAGACTTGCGTGTTCAACTCGTGAGGTTCCATGCCCACTCAGCAGGATCCACCTCCAGATTCTCCACTGCGACTGACGTTGCGTAGATGGTATAGTCCTCTGTTTCTACGACCCTCACCTTCCAGACTGCTCCTCTGCGGATGGTTCTCTATCAAGTACATTTCTGCTGCCAGCCATTCTCCTCGTGGACCCACCCGTCCCCCTTTTCTGAAGGCCTCTTCTGGTAGTTCCTTGTGTAGCCACGTAGCCCACCCCCAGTGGGGCTCCTCCTCCAGGAGTTTCTTCCAATCCTCCGGGATGGATATCAGAATATCGTTGAGGTTTCTAACAATCTGTGGCTGCTCTTCATTTCTGTCCTCAGCTCCCTTGCCGTCTTCCATCCGTGTTCCCTGTCCTCCCACAAGTGCTTCACCTGCCACAGCCCGTGCTCCACCCATGTCCCCCATTTTGCGTCCCCTGCTGTGAGTGTACATGGTTTCCCATCGGGCTCCTTTATCGTCCGATTGCAGAAGAGGGGCTGCCTGAGGAATTCCTCGCTTGTTTTGGGTTCCCTTACTCGATCTGGGAAGATGTCCTTCCAATTTTTTTGCATCAAAACAATTCGTTGGTGTTTGACAGCCCCCGAGGAACAAGACTTATGGCCGCCCACGGGCCTGGAAGGAATGAAATGGGCAACAGCGGCGGACCCCTTATGGTACCCGGGGATCAAAATCACAGACGCTGGACCCCACTACTCGATGGCTCTGGAGATTCTGGTGAAAATCCTGACTAAACTCAGCACCTTGCTGCAAGGACGGGCACTAATCCTCAACGCTTCCATATTTTCCATGCGACGGTATGCTGGCACAATCTGGAGCTATTCCCCGCAGGCAGTAAAAGACTTGAAACACAAATGTGGCCTGCCTGTGAACAGTGAACCCTACAAAACCTCACTACATTTCCAAAGTGGCATGGAGGCATGTGGTTAGAAAGAAGGAACAGGATGGGCTAGGGATACTGGACCTGGAGCAGCAGCTTAAGGCCCTCCAGACCAAGTGGTTTGTCAAGCTCATCACCCACCCACAGCTACCCTTTGTTTTTTTTTTGTTTTTTTTTTTTTAAAACAGAACCATTTGGTTCTGGCTCCTACCATTCTGGGGAGCTTTTGTGACACTGGTAATTGGATCAGATCAGAAGCATGGCGAGATACAGGACCCCCCAATATGTCAGGGCTATTCTGGATCATGTATAATAAAGCATGGGCAAAGAGGGGCAGACAGGAGGGGGAATTACCAACCTCAGAGGAGGGTACAAGAAAAAGGGGCTTTTTGGACACAGATGCTCAAAAATTGGAAGGACATCTTCCCAGCTCGAGTAAGGGACCCAAAACAAGGGAGGAAGTCCTCAGACAGCCCCTCTTCTGCAATCCGGCGATAAAGAAGCCCAATGGGAAACCACGTACACTCACAGCAAGGGATGCAAAATGGGGGGCATGGGTGGAGCACGGGGTGTGGCAGGTGCAGCACTTGTGGGAGGACAGGGAAAGCCTTTGGAAGACAGCAAGGGAGCTGAGGACAGAAATGAAGGGCAGCCACAGATTGTTAGAAAACCTCAACGGTATTCTGATATCTATCCTGGAAGACTGGGAGAAACTGTTGGAGGAGGAAACCAGTTGGACAGTGGGGGACTGGGGCTACGTGGCTACACGAGGAAACACCAGAAGAAGCCTTCAGAATAGGGGAACGGGTGGGCCCAGGAGGAGAATGGCTAGCATCAGAAATGTACAGCACATAAAAACAACATCCTCTGCACTTTGCTGTGCTGTGCATTTTCCAATGGTGGGATAGTGCTGGCAAAAGAATTGTTTTGACTGCTGCTCTCCTCTCCATTGCTGTAACCACTGCTGCAGTCTCCCTTGTTTGGCTCCTCCTTGTGGGTGCTTGCAGCCTTGGCCAAGCTAGATCGGGACGTGGGAGAACTACCTGTTATGTGACTGATTGAAATTCCATCCAACAGAGCATCAGCATGTTACCATACGCACGTGAGATGACAAAGAAGACTTGGAGAGGAAAATCCACACGAAACCGGACTGAAGATGCACAGCGAAACGAGTTTCTAACAACTTTCTATTCAATTTGATCTGAACTTTGTGCTTACGCTGTGCATCTTCAGTCCGGTTTCGTGTGGATTTTCCTCTCCAAGTCTTCTTTGCCATCTCACATGTGTATGGTAACATGCTGACACTCCGTTGGATGGACGGTCACATAGCAGGTAGTTCTCCCATGTCCCGATCTAGCTTGCCCAAGGCTGCAAGCACTCGCAAGCAGGAGCCAAACAAGGGAGACTGCAGCAGTGATTACAGCAATGGAGAGGAGAGCAGCAGTCAAAACGATTATTTTGCCAGCACTGTCCCACCATTGGAAACCGCACAGCACAGCGAAGTGCAGAGGATGATGTTTTTATGTGCTGTGTGATAACCCGTCCAAACACGGACTGAAACACACAGCTGATTTCTGAGTTTTGCTCATAGACTGAATGCCCTACTGAGTTCCCGCCTGCTAAGTCTGTGTGTGTGCTTGCTGGACTGCATGTCTGTCTGAGTGCTGGTTGGCTTGCGTGTGTGTGACTGTGCCTGTCTGAGTGCTGGTTGGCATGAGTGTGTGTGTGGCCCGCCAGGGCACTTGTTCGTTCGTTGGGCCCTCAGGGCCGGTACTTACCTGTGGCCGTGGCTTCGAAGGGTTGCAGCGGGGAAAAAGCACTCAAGTAGCAGGTAGGCCGGTACCGCACCCGGCAGGGGGGTAAATATGCAGGTACCGGAGGCCGAGCAGAAGAAGACAAAAGTGGCATTTTTAGAGGCCGGTAGTGTAGGCTAGGTCTAGCGGGTACCAGTCTGAGTCTAGGGCCTGCAGGGGCAATATCAGAGTCTGCAATGATGTTCCCTCCAAAAAGAGGAGGAGGTACCGGTTGCTTGGGAAGGCCAGCGGCCTGGAAGTCACCGCCCAAGAGGCAAAGCAGGCCGCTATATCTTCCGGCCGGGCGGAAGACCCGGCCTCTTTTTCGGTGTGCAGGTTTGGCGACACACTGGTGGAGCGCTGGAGGGAGCAGCGCTGGGCTGGAGCTGCGCTGCTGGGGAGGAAGAAGAAGGACTAGAGGGAGGAAAAAGGAGGAAGGAAGGAGGAAGGGGAAGGAGCGCCAGGGGTACTTACCTGGCTATGGTGGCAGCCATCTTCATCATCTTGGTGGGCGCTGCAGCAAGGAGTCCCCAGCCGGGGAGAGCCACACCAAGAAGCTTCAAGGCAGGGTTGGGCATGGCGGCCAGAGCTTGAGCAGCCATAGCTGCTTTGGGTTGTCCTTTGGACATCTTTGGGTTGCCCTTTGGACATCTGAGCAAGGCCTAGTAGTCCGACATAGCCTCGGCCTATGAGCGTGAAGAGTGGGAGAGGCGGCCATGGCTATGGTGGACCTTGAGTGATACCTGCAGTAGAAGAGGGACTCAGACATGATTCTGGACCAGTCATTCAACCTTGTATCATTATTTCTTGTATGAATAAGAGAAGGGGGAGATAAGGAGGAGGCGATTGTTGGGCAAAGAAGAAGAGCCTTGTCATTGTCTTTGCTGGTGTACATCTTCTTCTTCTTCTTCTTTCTTACTTCTTCTTCTTCTACTACTCCTCCCTCTCCTCTCAAGTTCATTTATTTCTTTCTGCAATTGGATGGCATTGTACTTTCCAATGGATGTGTATCTCGAAATTGGCCAGGGTCATAACAGCTGCAGTAAGAAAAAAGCCATTGCGGCAGGGAACCCATTAAACAAGTAAGCCAAGAAGACGACATGAACCTGATTAACACCATTGTCAGACTCAGAGCGGCAAAGACGATGATCGACGATAACTCCTCCCAAAATTGTCTTCTTCTAGAAGGCAGTCAGGCATCAGGGCCTGAACGTTCTTACACCCGTGGACGTCAATACTGTGAACAGGGGCTGATTCAGATCGTGCAGTGTGTCAAGCATATTCCCATTAACTTTGATGTTGATGGCAGGATATGTCATCTTGTGTCCTTTTCTATTTTGGACAGATTACCGTTCAAGATGGTTTTTGGCCAGCGATGGTTGAGAATCCCAGGGGCTGTTATCACTTGTGCTACTGATAGTGCAAGTGCCAGATCCAGCAGGCAAGTATGTGACCTGCATGCAGGGATATAAGAAGGGGGCGGTCAAGGATAAGCCAGGGAAGATGTGCATGTCGGCACCAGTGTTCTTCACCTACCTAAATGTGTCAGCATCGCAACTAAGGACTCTATGTAGCATCCGTCCCTACAACAGAAGCAGGCCGTTCACAGCAAAGATGGAATGAACATAATACAGCAGCTTGTAAAGCAGTGCGAGGATCTGCAAGCACGTTGAGGAAGAAGTCAAGAAGGATGACGAAGCATCTGCATTGACGAATGCGCCCTGAAGAACAATACAATCAAGAAGATATGAGCCACTGCTATGCATTGATGACCTGTTGGAAAGAATGGTCTTGTCCATGATCAACCGAAAGAGTTCACATCATCAAGTCGAGGTGGACCCTGTAGATCGGCAGAAGACAGCCTGCAGGACCAGATATGGCCACTACGAGCTTGTTGCCGTGCCACTTGGTCTGACAACTGCACCTGCAACTTTTCAGCGGCCAATGAATGATCTGCTCAGGGTGTACTTGGATCAGTTTGTGGTTGGCTACCTGGATGACATTCTCGTGTTCGGTTCCACCAATGAAAAACGCATGGAGCATCTCAAGGCCGTCTTTGAGGCACTACACAGGGGGAAGCACAAAATCAACATGAAGAAAAGTGAGTTTGACAAGGAAATCCCATACCTTGGGCATGTCATTGGTAGGTCTCGAGTTCAGCCGGAGGCGAAGAAGGCATAAGTGCTTGCAGAATGGCCAGGGCCACAGACAATGAGGGATATGAGGTCGTTTCTTGTTGGCATAATCATCCACTACAAGGAAGTTCACTGAGGATCGAGCAACCATTGCCACACCATTGACCCATTTGGCACAGAAACGCATCCTCTTCGAGTGGACAGAGGAGTGTGAGAGATCCTTCCAAACTTTCAAGGACCATCCCATCGAGTATCCAGTTCTTAAAGGTTCTTCATTCTGCAATACCATTTGTGATGACTATGGATGCCAGCCAACGTGGTATAGGATGTGCCGCACCAGGATGATTGACATGGCCTGAGAGCCGTGGAGTATTTATCCAAGCTTATGCCATCAAAGAGAGGCGTAGCAAGCACGTATGACCTGGACCTGCAACAAGGTTGCTGATGTGCCCCGATGGGAGCCCTCCTATCCAAGTAGAAAAGTCAACGACAGTATGACTGACAGAATCGCAGGAGCTTACATAGCTGATCCCTTCTATTCTCAGATTATCGCAGACTTGGAGGAAGATCCAGTTCTGCAACAGGTTACAGGCTGTGTAGAGGTCTGTTGTTTGCGCAAAGCAGGGAAGTGCAGAGACTGTGCATGCCCTCGCAGCAGAATCCGAGGGCATAAGTTATTGGGTAATGTCATGACGCACAGGGACACTTCAGGTTCAAGAGGACTTACGTAACTGCTGAAGTGATTTTACAGGACTACCACACGAGCAGATGCAATGGAGTACATATGAAGTTGCATGGTTCATCAGTGAACGAAAGGGCGAGATCTGTGTCCCTATCGTACTCAGACCTCTTCCTTTTTTAACTTCGTTCTTTGTTAACAAAGTTTTGCATTTTTTTATTATAATATGAGAATCAAGGAGGCCGGGAAATCTCAACCCGGGTAATGGGGCCATTACCCAGCTTCGGCTGATGCTGAAAACCAGGTCCAGTGTCCCATCAGAAGCAGACTTCAACAAAAGGAAGACTGGACAAGAAACACCAAACAACTAAAAAAATGGAAGAATGGAGACTCCTGTCAACCTCGATTCCTCAGTCCTGATCTGGCAACTGAGTCCTGTTCCAAAGGGACCTGAAAAGTCCATATCTGTGCACTTCATAGGCGGCGCACCGCACTCCCAGAATAGGAATGACTTGCAGAATAGGAAGGACTCGCTGTTGATTATTGTTGATCTTTTCTCCAAATTTGTAAGGCTGGTACCGATATAGAAAGGGCATGCTTCAGCAAAGGATTTGACAAAATTGTTTTGCGAACACTTGCTTCAGAGTTTGAAGTCCCTGCTTCACATCTTTAGTGACCAAACCACCCGTTTTACCAGCGAAACATGGGAGAATCAAATGGCGTTCACTGGTACATACCTCAAGATGAGTTATGCCAATCATCCGCCCAGTGACAGTTAGACTCAGCACATGAACAGTTCAGTTCATGGGGGTGATCTGGCATCTGATCAGGCCTGATCAGATCGACTGGGATCAAGGTGGCAAGTGTCTACAACTCCTAAGTGCAGCAGGGTTCTACAAGGACACCTAACAAACTCCACCTCAGGAGGGGACTGAGAGCGCCAGTTGACTTCTCGCTTCTCAAATTGCAAAGGCTAAGTAACATAAAGGTAATGTATTGGACAGCAAATCCGCGAATGATGGTTCGAATCCGTCCTCTTTCTTTTTTCTTTTTTTTTTTGAATTTTTTGAATTTTTTCTCTTTTTTTTTTTTGTTGAAAAACAGGTCCTTAACACCCTCACGCATTCTTCTGTTTGGCCGAAGGGTCCCTGACCAGCATTGATTACTCCTTTAAAGGAGGATTGGCTGTCAGCTTGCCCTTCCTTTCGAATCCGTCTGTAGCCTACTTACACGGCGAGTTGACCAAGTTGAGGGGGGTTCTGAAGAGATTGATGTTGCCTGTTTAGAAGTGGATTCGAACCGCTGACAGAAGGGTTTTCAGTCCTTTGCTCTGACTAACTGAGCTATCTAAACAAAAACAAAATCAAATCGAACTATGTTCAATTCAAAAGTACCCACCTAAACTTTGGACTTTGTGAAGCAGTTCGCAGAACAGCTGCGACAGACCATCAAGAATATGCAGAAGTCGCAGACAGAGACAGAGAGTCATAGATCAACAACAAGTATTACTGCAGCTGGCATCACAGGAGACCGGGGGTTAAGGTTATAACGGGCCATGTAATTACACGTCCTCCCTTCCATTTCCGTTCGCTGCTTGTAGAAGCAAGTACACAGAAGTATCAGCCACCTTGCCCATGATGTTCCTCATTATTGACCCAATCCCCACCCTAAGTCCTCAATTGGATGAGGATATCTTCATCAGACCTGCCTCCTCTGCAGATCACACCCTACACCTTTGTCTCCCAACTCCAGACAAGGCTGCAAGAAGAACACCGAGATTGAAGGCACCTTAGCTTACCTTCTCCTCTTGTACATGTCCACTCCTTTGAGGCGACAAAGCAAAGACATGGCCAAAGCCTCCGCGCCACCACTTATGAAGTGCTCACTTTCTCGCATGCATCTGGCGATCGACAGTCGGTCAGCCACGCACTCACCCATTCAACTGTGTTGACTGAAGCAAGTCAACAACACACTCAGCCAGTCAACCCTGTTGACTAAAGCTGGTCAACCAAGTACTCAGCCATGCATCTGTGTTGGCTAATGCAGTCAACCAGGCACTCAGCCAGTCAACCATGTTGACTAAAGTTGGTCAACCAGGCACTCAGCCATTCAACTGCATTGATGAAAGCCAGCCGACCAGTTACTCAGTCGATCAATACTGTCGACTAAAGGTGGTCGACCAGGCAATCTGCCATGCAGCTGTGTTGACTAATGCCGTCAAACAGGCACTCAGCCAGTCAACCATGTTGACTAAAGCTGGTCAACCAGGCACTCATCCAGTCAGCCCTGTTGACTCAAGAGAAGGTTCCTACCGTGGACATCGTACCACATTCTTTAGGTGTTCTTAGACGGCCGTGGCACCATTCTACCAACCGGCGAAGGTCAAAATATTTGAGCTCCAATAACCAAAATCCATGGGGAGTTGAAAAGAAATGCAAGGAATTAAATTCCGGCATCCGTTGTCAATCGGCCTCTTACTGGTAGTCTTCCTGTCACCTCAGGATCATGAAACAGCATGTGGCATGCCTTAACAAACCAAAAGGCTGATGCAATGGCCCTGTGCACCGATGATCGTACTTTGGGGACCTTGCCGCCTCTGTTATGTCTATCTGACGTAAGCGTTGGGCACTGGGCCTGTTGTTAATAAGAGTTTCATTTTTTTTAAAGGGCTAATGTGACAATTGTTTTCATTCATGGAAGGGCAGGGTTTACCTCCTCTCATCTCCCTCCCTCCACACCTCCCTCTTCTCCCCTCCACAATTACATCACCCTTGTGCAACCCCAACTACTAAAACAAGGGCACAACTCCTGTTGATTGGTTCTCTTGGCTGCCAATCACTCAAGGGCAACATATACTGCAGCTCTGACAAACGGAGTGGCCATTTGTAAGACGAAATGGGGTTCTGCGAATGAAAGAGTCTTCTTCAAAATGATCCAGTTTTCTCAGAGTGACAGATCATGCCCACCTTGAAACTATCTGAGCACCTATTTGATGGGTGTTTGTCCCCACTTTTCCGAAGGGGAGCGGGGGAGGGAAGGGATCGGAACCTAAATGCATGAGAGAAGAGAAAGATTTATTTTGGAAAATCTGCATCAATAAGAAAGAAAGCATTAGCACAGCAGTGAGGAGGACGAGGAGGAGCAGCAGCAAGAAAAAGTATTGACAGCACCAGCACTACCCACTGCTGCCAAAGGAGAAGAAGAAGAAGAAGAGAGGAGGATTGGGCTTCTCCTCCTCTCTCTGGGGGGCCATCTTCTTCCACCTCAAGAGTCAGCATCTTTTAGGGATTGATTGTGATTAAACCTGTTGGTCAGATTGACCAACAATGGGGTGTCATACCTGAGGGAGAAGAAAGGGGACAAGATTGGGTGCTGAGCTGGGCTAAGCCTACAGAGGCAGCCCGAGCAGCCATGATGATGGAGGGAGGGAGGGCTCACCATCGCCAAGAGCTTTGCTAGGAACATCGGCCAGCTTGATAGAGAGGTGGGTGGATATCTGCCAGCTATGGCAGCTTCACCAGTCCTGCAGAATACGCGATAGCAAGAATAATGAAAGGTGCAAATATGCCCAAGAGGCCAATCAAGGCCACTGGGGACAGCAATGGTGATTTCCCAGATCTTTCATCTGCCGTTTGCCAGTACTCTTTTGGTTCGTCTTCTTTCTTGATGAACTTCTGTTTCTTTCCTCCGGAAAATAGGGCCACGGGCACACCTGCGCTTGCGGAACGTCGAGAAGGCGCCATAGCTCTCGTGTGATCAATGTCAACGCCAAAGGACTTCCCGATAGAGACCTTGCCACCTGATGTTGAGCACAAGAGACCTGAGGTTCTTCTTTCCACAGACATGCTGGGGGAGGAGACCTGTCGCCTCGGCGGTAGTGACAAGGATGTCATTGCTGTCATCGACGTCCCCTGGACAGTGCGGCAGATTGACGCATCCCTTTGGAGGGCGGTGCAGCCAGTCCTCTCTGCCGCCATAGCCGGTGAAGGCAGAGTCAGAGAGGAACAACACACACTTGCTGCCGTCATCTTTGGGTGAGTAACAAGCAGGCGATCGAGAGGAATGAAACACAGTTCAACAATAAGGCAAGGTGATTGTTGCACCAGAGATTCTTGAGCCTGTGCACGAAACTTCAAACTTCAAAGAGCTTCCTGCACCAAGCAAGCCACCAGACAATGCTGAGGTGCCATCTCCCATGAGGTCCCAAACATTCTACGTAATGCGCTACCCTTAACCCCAAGCATTTTGTGCAATACCCTAACCCTTGAGACAATCTTTCCGTTCACCATATTGATTGCTTGTACGTCGGTTATTATTACCGAATTTGAAGAAGAAAGGGACACTGCAGTGCAGCACAGTTTGTCTCTTTTCTAAAGGCCTGGTACACTACGACAGAGGAACAGGGAGGCATATCGTTATAGGTTCTATGCCGCAACCAACGCAAATCATGAAAGAATGGACCCAAACACCGATCAAGTAACAATAGAAAAGAATAGGAGAAAAAAGGCCAGTTACCAGTGGGCTCCATGTTTGGCTACGTGTTTTGGGTGCTTATTTGTGGGTTCATGGTCTGACATTGGACGAGTAATTCTGCGATGTTCGCTGTTTCCCTCCTAGAGTCTTTCCCAACTTGAACCCCCTTTCTTTTTCTGTAAACAAAGTTATAACGAGCTTGGGTACCCAGCCCATGAGGCTGAACGGTACACAAACACGACTGTTACTGATTACGCACTGAGGTTTCTCATAAGCTAATGCAGCAAACAAGTCTGTGACAAATGTTATCTAGCATCCTGCACCTGTTTGCTCTGGGCATATACTCCACACTACCGTCTTCACCCAAATAGAACACCCGGCCATTATCACTGCATCTGGACAGAAAATTGCCCCAAATACGGCTATATTGACCGGGCGTTATATTCGGGTGAAGACGGTAGGACTTTTCTCAAGTGCATCTATCTCGAAGTCCTACGATGAGTATGGTCTTCTCTCTGTTTCTCTTCTTTTCAAGTTTTCAATCATTCGGTTTCTCCGCTTGGTAGTGTGTTGTGTCTGTCCCTTTACTCACTCTGTCCAAAACCCTAAAGCTTTGACTTTTGCTCACCGTCCCTCCAGTTCAGTTCCACACCTACCTCCCTTCTAACGATGGGCACAGATGCACGGAAATCAATTCTCTGGCCATATGCATCATTACCCTCAGGGCAACAATGCACCGTATTAGAGAAAAGATGGTATTATTCGAACTGCTGATCTGCTGCAAGGAACCGCCGTCAAAACGATCACAACAAAGCCTTAGGGTCGTACCTTTTGGCCAAGTCATTCTGGGGTCAGATGTCGGACCTAGAGCCTCTACAGAGGCTGCAAAAAGTGCTTAGGGTTGTAGGCCTAGGGTCAGAGGTCAAAACGAGGCACCCAGGGCCTCCAGAGCTCAAGTCAAGGCCCTAGGAAAGTCAACAGTCAGGCCCTACGGGTGCAGTAGTCCAAGGGCCAAAGAAGTCTCCAGAAGCCAGCCACGGCCACGGATCACACACATCCAAAGGTTCAGAATCTGTTTCCGGAAGCATCCAAGGCCCATCGGGTCATGGGATACACTGGCTGCACCAAAATCTGGGCCGCACAAGATTGGAGAATTTTGGTCATTCAAGGAGGCAACAGAAGGCATGCCCAGCCAAGTAAACATCACAAAAGCCTGCCCTGGCTCACGTCAGTCATTCATTCTGCCTTGCTCTGCTGGAGGCTGGAGGCTGGAGCGCTGTTTGAGCACTAGAGCTGGAGGGAGGAAGAAAGGAGAGAGACAGAGTGAGTGAGAGTGAGAGTGAGAGTGAGAGTGAGAGTGAGAGTGAGAGTGAGAGTGAGAGTGAGAGTGAGAGTGAGAGTAGCAAAAGCTGAAGTAGAAGGTATGCTGGCACCATAGCTCTTAAGATGAGAGAGCAATGTTCGAGGGAGAGACAATATCCTGTGGTGAGAGAGGAGAGTAGGAAAGAAGCTTACAAGGTCTTACCTGTTGATGTCACCAAGGGGAGAGAAACAGTGTTTTGCTTGTAAAGGCCGTCATTGTGTGCACAAGTGTTATTCTTCATTGTGCCAAAGTGATACTGTGTAAGAGAGTGACTTTGCACATCGGCGAGGTGTTCCGAAGAAAGACACTGGCCTCATCATTGATAGAGGAGTGAAGAGAGAATCATGACTGCAACAGCTGTGTGCATGTTCGTGTGTGAGCACGGAGTGCATTGGGTCCATTGTGACAGATGTTTGAGCCTCTCAGCTGTCGTGTACATCAAATGTAAGCCATATTTTGTGACTCTGAGCGTTTGGATTGACCATACATTCCTGCCATAAGCGTTAAGAGCCCCAGAGGAAAGGAGTTGGTATGCGCACTGTACACTTCACCTCCCTCATTCAGTCTTGCTTTGTAGATTCAAGTTTCTCCTGCAAGTTGTATGAGGCCATTAAATCTATGTGCCAATGCCGGTAAAGACCATTTGAGACAAAGAAAAGAAATCTTGGGCACTGAAAAAGAAGCATGCATTTCACTCTTAGCCCAAGCCAGCACTGTCCACTGGGGAGGGTGAAACACGCACATCTTCTGCCTAAAGCAGAGACTTGGGAGGGAGGATTCTATGATTGTTTTAGAAGTGCTGCCGTTATCGAGCCCCGGGCAGATCTTATGCCTGAAGCAGAGAAGCCAAAAAGCGTCCCACTTGTCCTCCAGCCCCCACCTACCCCCACCCATCTGGTTCCTAATCTCCAGCCTATAGTAGAGCCCTCCCTGCAGTGATTGTGATCCCTTTTAGGGTCCCCCTTATCCTCTTATCCTTTACCCTACCCTTGTGACTCCTACTCTCCGGTCTAGAGCAGTGCCCGCCCTGCACACTGGCGGCCATCCCTTTCTTATCCTCTTGGCCCTACATGCAGAACAGACGGTCTGTCTGCCCAGCTCCCTTCCCAAGTGCAAATCCTACGCAACCATTCTCCCCACCAACCCTCCCTCCTACATCCCCCCCTCCCCGAGGAGAGATGGATACCAGTAGTTCCCATGTAGAGACACTAACTCTACATGTTAATGTGTTTACATTCCTAGGTGGGGGGCAAACACATGCAGTATCAGCGTTCGCAAGAGAGGCTGTGGGTCAACACAACCCACAACCTCTCCATTGAAACACTGATGCTTTAACCAACTGAGCTGGATCTCCATCGAGGGAGTCGATGCTCTGCAGGGGGGAATAGGCGCAGATGGGGGATTATCCTACTCTGAATCGTGGGTGACAATGGAGGGATAACGGGGTTAAGAGGCCTTGGTCAACCGTATGGGAGTACTGTTTTGTGAATGCATAATTAAAATGTGGGTGGTGAGTGTCCTTGTAGAGAGCGAGAGCTGATTGATTATGCATTCACTACAAGGATGTCGTACCTAGACCACCCTACAAGGACCAGCCCTGTCGTACGGTCAACCTGCCCACCCTTGGCTGAACCGTGTGTGGGGCCAGCCCTGTCGTATGGGGCCTTTTCTAAAGCAGGTATGGTTGTAGATTGGGCCCATGAGCTAACCACAAGGCACTCCAGACGTCGTACCTAGACCACCACCCATTTACTGAGCTACCACAGGTGGTGTCTGATGCCTCGCCACCAGGCAAAGGCCCAACCTATGACAGCCCAGGACCTACCCTCAGGATGCTGTCCTAGAGTAGCTTTTCGTACTGTTTTGTTTGAACTATCGGAAGGTCGGCCCCCACCAAAAATTATTTCAGGGCCTAAGTAGTTTTAGTTTTTTCTCGAAAAGTATTTTTTGGGTTCTCTACAATGTGAGGCAGAGAGCGCAAATGGGTAACCGTTGCCCGTACCCAACTGTAACCGCCAGCTTACAGGCGGGTATGGGTACCCCTTCCTAAGGGGGAGTTGGGTATGGGCAGGCACAGTCAAAAGGTGGTGGTTGTTAGGGCGGGCACAATTGCCCTTTTAGGAGATCATGGGTGGGTAGGGGCAGGTAGGGGTAGGGGCAAAAAAAAAAAACAGTATGGGCGGCCAGAAAAAAAGTAGACGGGTATAGGCAGGTTCGGGTGCCCAAAAAAAAAAAGGGGTGGGTACGGGCGGCTAGAGGTTCCCATCGGGTAACCGTGGTATACCCGATGCCAGTGTTGTAGCTTTGCAGGCTTTGTATTTTTGCTCAAGCGTGACGCTTTTCTCATATTCCAAATTTCTCGCTTTCCCATGAACAACTGTTGCTGTTGCAGCAGTAGCTGCCACATCTCGAAAAAAAAATAAAAAATTATGGGCAGTTAGGGGCAGTTAGGGGAGGGTGGGTGACGAGCACGGGTCGTTACGGGTGGGTGCATACAATTATGGGCAGGTACGGGTGGGTACAGGTAAAGAAAACTTGGGTAGGGTAGGGTATTGGTGGTTAACAAACAGTTTGGGTTCAGGTGGTCATGGGTGGTTTTGAAAAAAATTGTTCATGGGTAGGTATGGCCAGTAACATGCTGAAGAGGTTCAGGTAGGGTAGGTCTGGGTATACCTTCTTTGTAAGCAGGTGGACATGCGTAAAGGGTCCGGCAGGCCAGGAATACAGTGGGTATGGGTGGTTGGTTTTCAAAGAGGGTGTGGTTAGGTCAGGTACAGGTATTCCTAAAAATCCCAGTTGCAAACTCTGATGTGAGGTATATCCATATAAATTTTCAGGGCAGTTGAGTCTGTCAAAAAAAGGGAAAATCTCCAAAGATGGCAGTGTCCAGAACATCCTCTCCCGCTCACTATTTTGTTTTGTTTTTTTCTTTTTCCATTTTTCTTTTTTTTTTCTTAAACGTTTTTGATGTGTGTGTGTGAAAGAGTGAGTATGAGAGAGAGAAGCAGGAGACGAACAGAGAGGGGAGGGGAGTGTGTAAGAGAGAGAGGGATAGTGTTTGAGAGAGAGAGAGAG
>BFEA01000061.1:1876539-1890602 GCA_003427395.1 Chara braunii
CTCTCTCTCTCTCTCTCTCTCTCTCTCTCTCTCTCTCTCTCTCTCTCTCTCTCTCTCTCTCTCACACACACACACACACACACGCACGCACGCACGCACGCACGCACGCACGCACGCACGCACACACACACACACACACACACACACGCTCTTCTTATCACAACTCTCGGTCCCCGCTCTCTCGGATTCACCTGTACGTCCGGGCAAAGGAATCTGGCTCTCTTCCTGTGCGTTCAGCCAGAAGGCCGTCAGAGCGGAGGCAAGGGATAAGGTAGATGGATGGAGAAAGCTGAGATGTACAACACGGGACGAAAGACCGCTCCAGCCATCTGAGGGCGTACTCACACTAGGACTCTTCCGTATGTATCCGACTGGAATAACGACTGGCCATGGGTGTATCTACACGCAATCACCTCCACAGCTGAGTTGCGTATCAGAGACACGGTCGTGGTAAGGGTCCTCGTGTGGTACACCCTGAGGTGGGCAAGGGATGGCGAGTCGAAAAGGTCCTAATGTGGTACCCCCTGAGGAGGGGAAGGGATGGCGTACTCACACGAGAAAGCGCCAAGATCGGCAACAGGACGGAGATTGGGGCCAAAGCCAGAGCGAACAGACAAGGAACGCAGAGGAACGTCAGAGGCAAGGGCAAAAGAGCTCACCTCAAAGCCGATGCGGTAGATGCTCTCTCCTCTCGGTCGGACTCTCCTCCGCCGGAACACAATCACGACAGCCACAAGCTTCCACCCGCTGAGGCTTCGGCGGAGTGCTTGCTTCCTTTGGGCTACGATACGACGGGTTTTGCCCAACGCTTGTGCGCATTGCCACGGGATCAAGGGACGGGAATATACAGCAAGACCGCCCAATGTCAGCGCGGTGAACGAGGGCGACAATGTGGCGAGGGGACCCAACGATATTCTTTGCACAGCGGTGGCCATGCTAATCTTCTCTGTATCGTCCCAATTTTAACGAATGTCCCGAAGAACGAACCCAGAGGTAACCAAACCCACAGGAAGGTCCTTCGGGACATCCGTTAAAATTGGAACGATACAGAGAAGATTAGCATGGCCCCTGCGCAAGGATGACACGCATAAATCGAGAAATGGTCCAAATTATTAAAAACACACACACACACACACACAGAGGAAGGACCAGCCTCGCCCGCTGCTGTGTTCATGCTTGTGTTCATGGTTGGAAAGGATGCTGCAAGCATGAGCCTGGCCGTAGTAGCCGCCAGCTCGATGCATTCACATTCAAAAATCTGGCCGTAGTAGCCGCCAGCCCGATGCATTAACATCATTTTTTTTTTATAAACTCCCCGTAATACTATAATGACAATAAAAAAGGCCTGAAAGGCCGTCCTATCCAGATTTGACAGGTAATTGAATTGGTTAGCCTTTTAAATACAGCACCAGTGGCGGCCTTTCTCTAACACGTGTAAGCCGTAAATCCCACTCCCCCAACTCGATCAAGTAGTTCTCCAGCATTTTTTCGTGTCGACGTGGCCAAAGTATTGCCATGGGTCCTGAATGACCAATGTTCAGAAAACTGCTGACCCTGAACGGTCCAGACAACTAGTGGGACTTGGCCCCCCTTTTCAGTCTTTGGATTGGATAATGTCCCCGCTTTATGGGTGACAGCTGCCTTGGGCATGTACTCGGATTGGACAATATCCTCTCAAGTCACCAGGGGGGAGTGCGGGTGCATACACGCTGTCGAGTGAAAAATTAACAGTAAGCATGAGGAAACACATGAGGTGTGGCTGAATGGTAGTCCCATGAACTGTTGATAAGCGGACCTGTGTTCAAATCTCGTTATCAGATTAGACCAGGAGTACCTTTCCCAGCCATTTTCTGCTGTGATGCAGCCGTGCACGGCTCACAGCTTTCTGAGCATGGCCTACCAGAGCAGCCCGCAGCTTTCTGAGCATGGCCTACCAGAGCAGCAGTGCACGCCCCACAGCTTTTTAGGCATGGCCTACCGGAGCTGAATGGTTTGGCAGCACCAGCCAAAAAATAAAATGTGCCGGTTTGCCCTGGTTTGCCCTTTTTTGACGTGCAGAAGTGAATCCGATTTGGCAAAAGGAAGCCTCATACGGGTACCTCAATGCAGATTCATGCAAAAGAAAACATGAACATGCACCGCTGCATTTTTCTCTTTTTTGCCTGGTCCATTTTTTTCCTTTTGGCCTGGTGTCGGGAGCGGTTTTGTTCAGATTCGCCGAGCTTTGTCGAACACGGCGCGTTCAACCACCAGTACATCGGAGCCTCTTCCGGCCGAGGCGGATTAACCTTGCACGCAAATCTTTGCCAAAACACAAGCACGGCCCTGTTTTTTTTTGTTTGCCTCGAGCCTCCAAAATTTTCAGATTGGCTCGATGTTGATCCTCAAGTTTGCCTGAGCGATGTACTGGCGGTATAAAGGTCACATCGGAACAATCTGCATCGGAAGGGTGCGAGTGGTTTTATTATCTGGGGCCGTAACTCAAGGCCATCGACGCCCCCGATAGTCTCCTAATAGATCGGTGAAACTCCATCGAAACAGCTCGTCGCACCCCTTTGTTCATTGTTTTCTCCCATTTTGCCTTTAGTTCATCGAGTAGTTTCATACATAGGTTTTATATTCAGGAAGATGGTAATGAAGCCATGTCACCGAGCGTGTTTCTTTTATGTTTTATTTTCATTATTACAATTCTCATTATTCTTGTTTTTTCTCATCCATGTGATTGAACAGTATATATAAAGCCTCTCGTAATTTTTTACTCAGTTGAATGCAAACCATTTTCATCAGGCAAACTTCTTGTTATTATTATTATTATTTAAATAATATTTTTTCTTGCGTCAGAGTAACCGACCCCCCAATTCCTTATTATTCCTTAACAAACATAAAAATAAAAAATTGTTAAGGTTAAGTTACCAACAATCTTGTGTACTCCAATAGATCATAAACTTTTTCAGCCTTACATGCTTATTTTAGAATTGTCACATTTCACTTTATTAGGCTCAAACTGGTGTTTTAGATAAATGTAATGCATATTGTTCATTAATTTAATTTACTTGAGAGCACGTGTCAATTATTAGGCATGGTTTATTATACGTCATATAAGACATATTTTGCCAAATATCAAACGTTGTCAATTATTGGCGGCAGACGACTGAACGACATCTTGAAGCACTACAACCTATATGTGATACCAACATCCAGTTCGTTGATTTCTGTACTGGAAATAAAAGACCCGTAGTACATGCCTAACTCGAACGAGATCTAGTAAACGAATTTAACAAAACATCTATAAGAAAAACAACTCATAATATTGGTTACTACTTGTATTAAGGCTAAGTTAAATAAATAAACTCGGCAACTTAAAACAAAAAAAAGATAAAATTTGATGCAAAATCCTTGTAATGGATACATTTATTTCAATGAAAACATACTAATAGACATTATAATAGCTAAAATAGGATTCGTCAACGCTAACACAACTAAATTCGTTAAATATTTGAAACAATTTTTGCGTAAAGCTAAAATTATTTAGACATGTTTTATTATGCATCATGTAAGGCATATTTTAACAAACACTCGGTTACCAGAGTGGCTCGGGGCCACTCGACCCTGAAGCAAAAGTTGTTCAGTTTATATTTTTGCAAAATATAGTTTTTTCCCAAGGCTACAAGCCGAGCCGCCTGGGTCACCTTATTTTCCCGGGCGACCGATCGTGCCAGGACTGCGAAAGGCCCCCCCCCCCCCCCCCCCCCCCAAAAAAAAAAAAAAAAAAACACTTTGAAAAAGACAATGTTATGCAAACAAATAAATTGAACAACTTTTGTCTCAGGGTCACATCGGGATCAAATGAACATAAGAATCTATAGGTTGATCACCCTCTTAACTGTGGTATATAAATTGGTGGAAAAGGCATTGGCAAACCGACTGGGGGAGGTGATGGGGATATTATCCACCCAACGCAGACAAACTTTATTAGAGGACGAAAAATCCAGAACAACATTCTATCAGTTAATGAGGTCCTAAAATTATCAATGCAATCTAAACACAACGCTGCCATTATCTTTGTGGATTTTGAGAAGGCATATGACCATTTAAACTGGGCCTTCCTGGACAAATGCCTCGAGAGGATGAATTTTGGCCCAACCTTTAGAAGGTGGGTCGAAATTTTGCATCAAAATGCCACAATAACTATTCAAGTAAATGGTAGACTGACCCCTACCATTCACTTATAACGGTTGGTGAGGCAAGGAGATCCTATTGCCCATTTTTTTCCCGTTATTATCATGGAGGCCCTACCACCAACTTAAGGGTTCACAAGGACCTTCAAAAAATCCTTCTCTCCTTCATCCCAAAAGACGTCATTCCTGTTTGTTCCCTTTTTTAAGATAATCTTACAATAATGCTAGACGCATCCCATGAAAACATGTTGGAAATTCAAAAAATGATGGATTATTTTTGCTCCCTCTCGGATATGACAATTAATTGGGGTGACAAGACACAAGGGCACAAATGGTTAACAGATACCCTCACTTTTCACCCCTAGGGTAACCTTCACCACCCTCAAAAGTGTAGTGGGGATCATGTTTTTTTGCTTTTTTCATTTTTTATTTATTTTTTTTGGCGTGTTCTGTTTTTGGTCAAGGTCTGTATGTGCTAAGTTTGGTGTTAGTTGGGTTCCTTGAGATCGTTGTTTTAGGCAATGGTGAAAATTGTGAAAATCGATAAATTGAAATGTTGGTAAAATTTAATGGAAATGCACTTTTGACTTGTTGTTTTATATGTTTTTTTTTCTTTTTTCCGGTTTTGTTTTTACAATATGTTAGTAAGAAGTGCACTCTACATATTGGTGTAAAGTATGGTTAAAATGACCTTTTGGTTTTCTTATAAATGACGGTGAAAATTGGGGGGTCGGTTAACCTTCTCTCCCCTAGTAATCAACAATGTAATTTTTGTCGCCCTCTAGTATAAAACAGTAATTTGGGCTCTCAACAAACCGACGACAACTTCCCTCCAGAGGCACGTGCCTGCCTTCCTGTGGATGGGGAATCATAAGTGTCCGAGGGTCATTAGTAGAGTGACCTGGCAGTTGGTCGTATAACCAGGAACTGAAAGAGGGCTACGGATAATCGATCCGGTCACTCGAGTGAGTGCTCTAGCCCTCAAGTGGGTAAAAGGTCTTTTTTTTTCACACGGACGCCATGACAACCCTTGGTCTTACAGCAGATTGCTAGGTTAGGGTCACCTACGCCCCCTGATGTAGAGTCGGGGACGTGGCTTGAGGACAGATATTGGACCATACCGCAAAAATCGGCCTGGTCCAATGTGGAGGGAGGATCAAACAGGCAGGCGGCCAAGCAAAAATTGAAGAAAGACCCTCTTTGGACCACGATACTGAGGACAAGGCGTAAGTTACCCCTACCCGACAAAGTCTCACCGATGCGTTGGAAAGAAGTGGCCAGACAACCGCTGTTCGAGAATCAATGGGTAATTGGCCCCCAAAGAAGGGTCTTTCATAGCAGTGAAAATCCTTGGAAAGGTTGGGTTAAGAATGATGTGCTTCAAGTCAAAGATATCTGGAACCAGAAAACCAAAGACTGACTGTCAGAAACCCGATTAAGGAAGAAATTGAAGTACCGCCATAAAGTGGGAGAAACTTTGAAGACCATTATCTTTGTTATCTCTCTCGACTTGATCTGAATCTTGAGGAAAGGGTTGGTGTTAATGGAGGGAGATTGTTTGGGGTTCTAGGGTACCGAGGGGTTGATTGGAAGTGGTGTAAACCCGCCAGGCCGGCAGGGAGGAGGAGCAGGAAGTGATCGCCAACCATTTCAAAATTAAAACTGACAACGTTCTGGAACAGGTACAGCCAGAAGAGACAGTATGGTACCCGAGGTCTGGAATATATCGTATTCGAGTCATCAAAGAAAAAAACCAATGGCGAGCATACAAACCGAACAAACCAATTCAAGAGCTCCCGCTAGAACCGGATGAGTGGATATGGACCCAACAATATAGGAGAGGGAGGTCCGGGGTAAGGTGGCTTCAGTTTTTCTTAGTCAAGGTTGCCTACCGAATGCTTTGTCCAAGAGTAAATTTGAAAGACGTGGTAAGGGCGCGTTGGATGAAACTCCTAAACGTGGAGAGAGACACACTGCGAGCGGTTAAATGGTTTAAGGCGAGTAGGGACATGGCAGTGACGCTAGCTTCACTCCAATGGCAGGTGGAACATAGGTCTCTGTCGATTAATGATTGATTGATAGATAGAACGCGCCTGGAACAAAAGGGTTTGACACTCCCTTGGTGCAAGATATGCACAACCTCCTTCCCGGCTCAGAAATGGCCTGAGATTATAGAACACATGTTTTTGCAGTGTCCGACAGCAATATGGTTGTGGAGGTTGTGGGGCCGCATATGGAGACAAATGGGCACCTTACAACCGTGGCCCTGAGACTAGAGAGCGCTCCTCTGTGAGGCATGGAATCCAAAGCAAGCTAACCCCTTTGAAGAAAATATATTTAAAATAGGGCGTCGACCGGTTATTTGGGCTATCTGGTGGAGACGATGCACACTTGAAATGGAAGAAGTACGCTGGGATGAAACAAAATTCATCATTTTAATTAAAAAAAAATACAAAATGACATTTTCATTCAATGGGAAATATTCAGAGAAATGATCACATATATACACTCTAAACAAGAAATCAGACAACACATCGAGAGGTTTTGTAAAGACTGGCTGGGGGGGAACAAAAGGGTTGAATTTATAAGATAACATGGAAGGGAGGGGAGAAGGGTGGGGAAGATGTAGAGCAAGGGGAAATAGACTACCACCTATGCTTTCAGGATTTGACATAGATCGACCCTGCCATCCCACTCCCGCCCCTTTCAGATTTTGCTGAAATTTTTTCGCCCCCTTCTTTGCTTTGGTTGAGATGGAATGGTACCAAATGGATAGTGACTAAAGTTAGATGTACACGGTATAGAACTTCTTAGTCAATCCCTTGGGTCGCAGGACAGTCAATGATGGCAGGCCTCAGGGTCACTGTTCTCAGACATTCTCATTTGTTGTGTGTGACATGTAGACAATCATCTTAGGTTACTGGATAGGTCAACTTGCTAGAGTATAGTTGCTACAGGTTGATCTTGTAAGGTGTTGTCATTACAATTACGCGTCTGGCCAAACAATTCATTCAAATGTTCAGGGATGCTGGACCCGATTTCTAGCAGGTGTTGCTCCCCACCAATAGATTGAGCCTCCCCGGTGATGCTAGTGGTGTATGCTTTTACCATGACCCCTAGCATCAAATCGGGTTGTTATTAAAAAAAAAAAAAAAAAAAGTTACAAAATTAAAAAATATATATATATTATTATTATTTGCGCGGTTGGGCAAGTGGTCCCGAGCCACTCAGGTAGCCTAGTTTTTTTTCTTTTTCTATTGGGACCTTCTTTGTCCCTCGTGAGTCGGGCGGCCTTACTGGCCTAAGTCAAAAATCAAATCTTGAAGTTCTATCGAAATATAAAACGTAATAGTCTGAATATATACAAATTGGACTCCAAGTATGGCAAGGCATTATTGCAAACTCAAATAATGTGGGTATTTAATCTTATTTTTACAAGGATTAAATCAACTAAGCTTGGTGTTACGTGAATACGTTGGGAACGACACCTAGTTAAACCGAGCAATGAGAGGTTTACTCGTAAAAGATTCATAAATGAAATTTCATGTTGATAGTTGAAACGACTTTGTAGAAAAATCGGGTAAAAACTATATAGTTATTGTACAAAAGAGTAACATAAATAAAAAAATGTAATGTTGAAATTGATTTTTAAGTTTCTTTATTTGTCTCAGTCCTTGTAATTTCTTTTCGCAATCTCAATGTTAGTAAAGTTTTTTATTTCAATCTTTTTACTTATTTATTGTTAATTCATATACGATATTACTCAATGAGGCAATCTCTCTACATCACTAGCCTATTATATACAAGTGTAATAATGTTCGCACTATAAATGATAATTTTTATTTTCTAAACAACGTGTAGCCTCGTTTTTCAATCACGACGATATTGCCACCATAAAGCTATGATCACCTACACTCCAATCTCTTAATCTTACTAACACCAGTACCACACATTATCTTCGAGCATAAACGATAATGAAAACTAAAATAAAATAAAAATATATAAAAATCAATTTAAATACGAGACTACCAGAATGGTCCGGGGTCACTAGCACAGCCGGACAAAAAAATATTAACAAAAATAAAAATAAAAATATTATTTTAATATTGTATTTTTTATTCTGAATTTGGTGTGAACTTTCGATGTGACCCTGAGGCAAAGGTTGTTCACTTTATTTTTCTACATAACATAGTTGTTTTAGAGATTTTTTTGATTTTTTTTTTTTTTTTGCTGGGACCTTCCTTGGTCCTTGCACGGGCTGGCCACCCGGGACCCGGGCTACCCGGCTGGTAGCCTACCTTAAATATCTATTTCTGGTATTATTTTGATTTTTTCTTATTTACGTGGTTATGATTACCAACTGAAATAGTAGGTTTTTTTCACATGTCTACTACCCTCCTCAACCTTCAACCCCCGTTTTTTTAGCGCCAAAGAAGTCTTAGCAATTTGTATCATCATCACCTCTAAGTCTTTAACAAAGAAGTACGAGCACATGTTTAAAAAATAATTTTCAAACTCGTATCTTTAATTTTCTCTCACTCATGTACATGATGCATCAATAACTCTTGCTAGTTATAACTTTCACCCTCTCCGTCATTCTAACTATGGCGATAACACATAATACACCTTATTTGTTCTGCAAAATAAATGTATAGTGAAGTTCAAAATCATATTGTATAGTATTCATATCATATAGTTTGTCTCCGGTTACCTTCTGAAATGATTGAAAATTTTTAATTTCGATAGCAGAAAACTGTTATGGTCGGGTATATAAAGCTCTTAAAATTTTAGGAAATTGGTTTTATCCTTTAATGTGATTTACAATAGTGGTTACCTTTTACTTTTTAACGACTCTCGAACAATATACTACAAAATCAATGCATGATCTTTAATAGTTTTACTTTGTTCAGTTCGCCTCAAGGTGCCTTATTCAATGACAAATAATTTGTTTAATGTTAACCATCAATATTTTATTGACCGTCGTGTGCGTCTTGTTCTAGAGAGTCATTAAAACTTATTTAAACTATACAGTCTTCACATTGTGTGTAATATGTACATTCGGTTAACTTTCGAGAAATATTTGACTTTGTTAACTTAATGTTTGAGTTGGACTTGACTATTGATTTTCCTAAGGTCTTCTTTGACTCTTGTATGCCCTTGTTATCTCGATTTGACCCTTGACCCAAACATATCAAACTATAAACTTCTATAGACTCCAAAGACAATAATTATAATGTTTAGTAACTCTTTAACTTTGGAAAAAGCTACAAACCTTTATATTTTATAATACTAATTCTACCTTAATATATGAGTTTGTGGGGAAGTGTCAGATAGTGCATTTTGAAGGTGTTTGACTAAGTCATAGACTTGACCATATTTTATCACAAAAAGGTTATTTGATGGGGACCTATGTAATCGTGCAAACACGTACGTAGCCTTTTCGTACATAGCAAACTCATATTTTACGTACAAAACCCGTATGTGGCCATGCAAAGTTTGTCCGTAGGGGGTGGGAAAAAAAAAAAATGGAGGAAAAAAATGCAATGCAACAGAAAAAATTTTCAAAATTAAATAATCATTCTATAGTAAAATTACATTCAAAATTTTAAATTTTCATTCCGTCTTAAAAAACACCATTCCAATTTTAAAATTTTCCGTCTTACTTGAAAACTTTTTTTCCAAGAGTGAAGTATTCCTTCTTATTTGAACTGCATGCTAGAGATGGAATGAAAGTCTGGATGAGTTAATGAAATATTTTAATTGGATTGTCATTCTAAGTAAGGATTTTCAGTTATAAATAGGTTAATCCAATCTAAATTAGAAGATATTTGTTGTCGTAGAATTAAATTTTAATTAAAATATTTCATAAAATTGTCCAGACTTTCATTCCATCTTGAACAAATAGATGTAACTGAAAGGGAAAACTTATATTTGGACGGGAACTTGTCAAATAAAACTGAAAATTTAAGAATTGGACAAATATTGGAATGATCATTTATAAATATGATTTTTTTTTTTTAATTGAATGTTTTTTCAATTCTCATTTCTTGTGAGAATTTTTATGTTGTGTAACATAGGCAGACAAACAATATTTGTTTGAGCACCAACCTCAAATTCTTATTAAAATGCGATAAAAAATGAAACCAGAAAAAGGTTAATTAATAAATAAATAAATTTACTGCAACGACATTGTGTCTGTCTGCGTAACACGACAAATGTGTTCGCGATCCTTCACGTTTGCGAGAATGTGTTCGCACAAACAACTCATGAACATTTTTTCTTTTCGTAAAAAAACTAGGCTACCAGCCGGGCTGCCCGAGTCCCGGGTGGCCATCCCATGCAAGGACCAAGGAAGGTCCCAAAAAAAAAAAAAAAAAAAAAAAAAAAAAAAAAAACCAAAAAAAAAAAAAAAAAAAAACTATGCTATGCAGAAAACTAAACTGAACAACGTTTGCCTCAGGGTCAGATCGAAAATCTTCACCAAATTTAAAACAAAAAATAAATTGTAAAAATATTTTACTTTATTTATTTTATCTTTATTTTTTTGGCCCGGCCGGGCAAGTGACCCCGGAGCACTCTGGTAGCCTAGTAAAAAAATAAAAATAAAAAATTATTGTTTCGGTGTTTTATTTTTAACTCATGATTGGCTACGAATTTGAACATGACTTCAAGACAAAAGTTGTATTGTTATTTTACATAACATACTAGGCTACCAGAGTGGTCCGGGGTCACTTGCTCGGCCGGGCAAAAAACAATTAAAAAGTAAAAATAAAATAAAAAAATAAAAGTTTTATTGTTTATTCTAAATTTGGTGCAGAATTTCGATGTGACCCTGAGGCAAACGTTGTTCAGTTTATTTTTGTGCATAACATAGTTTGTTTTTGGAATTTTTTGGATTTTTTTTTTTTTTTTTTTAGCTTGGGACCGTCCTTGGTCCTTGCATGGGCTGGCCACCCGGGACCCGGGCGGCTCGGCTGGTAGCCTAGATAACATATATTTTTTTCAGATTTTGACGAGAACTTTGTTTTTTTTAATATATTTTTTAATGTTCGCGTTCGAAGGTTTTTGGGCGCTTCTTCGTGTTCGAATGAACATGTTCATGTTTGTCTCTGAACGCGAACATGGTGTTACATAGGTCTCTGTATGTGTTTGTGTGCATGCGTGTGATAAAAAGGAACACATATATACCATTAAACACACACACACTTACACAAATGACACAAACGTAACACACACATACCCACACATTTTTGTACTTTTGTTGAGGGGTTATATCCAATTAATAAATAGATTGAATATAGTCGTTAATAAATTGCAGACAGGGGTGTTTTAAACCATATATCATCTACTATACATGAAATTGGTATTGGAACATCGTTTTTTCGGCTGATTTTATGTATACAAATTGTATGGGCACTAACTGACACCCCGACAAAAAAATTGTACGAGCCCCCTCTCGTACAAGTAGCATATAGTGCCATACACGTATGGATTCGTACGACAACACGTGTATGCAGTGCCGTACGGATCGCTACGCCGCTCTAGAAACCTTCTAACTGATTTTTGATACCCAATCTAAAACCATTAGTACGCACCAACAAGCCTAGGTCAATAGGTACACCCACAAACTATGGAAATATAGACCCAAGTTCGAATCTACATAAAACCAGTGAAACAAAATTATTTGGGGTTGCTCAGTTTAATGATGATATCCCATGGACATCACCCTTTTACATAAAAGGAAAAAAATAATACTTCTACTTTAGACACTTCCCTTGCTGAGCCTGAACACGTCCTCATGTAAAAAAAAAGCGAACTGGAGCAGACCCTCTTTTGACTGGCGCCACCAACCATTTTGCCATAGTCGCTGAACCCCAGGGAACACGACACGTGTATGACTGTGTCTTCAAAAAATGGTTAGGAAACATATGAGTGGTGTAACTCAATTGAGATACATGTTTCTTTGGTGAGTTGTAACCCTGGCCACTGAGAAAAACTGAACGGGAAAGATAAAGGTTGCTACCAAAAAAAAAAGGAAAAAGAAAGAAATTTGTTAAGGAAAAAAAAAGGCAGCACCCACGTCATGTGGTTGAATGGTACACACACATTGGTTAAATCACCAATACCTTTCTCAACTATCAACGCTCGCATCATGTGATTGAATGATACACACACGCAATGGTTAAATCATCAGTATCTTTCTCAACTATCGATGTCGAGCCTCATTTTGGTTGGCGCTGCCATACATTTCGATCCAGTACTCGAACTATCGAAAGTTGACGATGTTAACGGACGCGGATTTGATTTTGAAGAGAGGTGAGGTACTGGTATGTTTACCATCAATTTTTCCCTGACATGGAGACAATGTGCACAACCTACTTTAAGTAGATGGGTGGTGACTCAAGATGAGGCAAAAATTAAAACACCGCCGTCAAGGGCCTCATTTTGGTTGCGGCTGCCAACCATTTTGATCCGGTACCCGAACCATCAAAAGTTGCCGACACATATTGATTTTCAAGCGAGGAACGGTACTTGTATGTTTACCAGCGATTTTTCTCTGAGATGGCTGCAACGGGCACGACCTACCTCAGGTAGATGGCTGGCAACACGAGACGAGACAAAAATCAAAATGCGCCAGTTCATTTGTTTTAGGCGTGAAGTGCGTTTCCAGGTTGACAAAAAAAGGTTATAAGTACCTTTGGTTGAGGAAACGGATACGAGTTCAAAGCCTGAGGGGAATCAGACCGACACAACAAAGGGCTATCCCGTTATAAAAGAAATTGGGCGAGCATGTGACTGTGTGGCCCCCAAAAGGTACAATTTGAGGATCTACATTTCTAGTTTTATCTGAAAAGTCATCTGTGTGATTGTGGAGTCTCCAACGCCTCAAACTCCTTCCCTCGGGCCCTTTTAATTTGGGGGGGGTTGAGGACGCTTGGTGAGCCCTGAATTGTGTCCTTCTTTTTGCCACCCTAGGTTGTCCAAAATTTTGTTTGGCGGTGTGGAACGAGGCCCAACGAGCAATTCCATGTGTGTATTGGGCATGGGCAAAGCAGCCATGGGACATATGTCCCTAAGACAATACTTGTGGGGACCATCCCTTGCCCCTAAGAGAGTACCTGTGGGGACCGGTCGTTGCCCCTAATAGAGTACATGTGGGCACCGTCCCTTGGCCCTAACATAGGACCTGTGGGGACCGTCCCTTGCCTGCCAATCAACAACTCCAAGTGTTCACCGGGCTTCATTCATTCCTCTGATGGCGTTGTTCCCTCGTTCACTGCGCTGGAATTTGCGCTGTGTGCTGCCTCTTCGATCGCGCGACATCACTCGCAAGGCTTGGGCATTGTTCCCTAGAAGCAGCAATACGCAGACAAAGCCTCAACGCGCGGTGGAAAATTGTGGCGGGCGTAAGCGCACCCTCTCGAGGATCGTCGGACCTAGAGGCGGACATCAACCACCGCGACAAAATTCGGGTAGGTGAAAGTCTTTGTCGCACTTCCGGTGCCCTTGCTATTTTTGTCATCAGTGCAGTCGCTCTTTTGCCCTTCAACTCCTTCGTGTGGGCGATCTCGATGCTTCCCCTGGGGGCTAGTCATCCCTTCTCTTCTCATGACATACTCACTCCAACACTTTCTAAAATGAATCTGACGGCAATTACGCCCAGACGTGGATGTATCTGATCGTAATCAGGTTCAGAGCTCAGTTAAAGAAGTCCTAGTCTGAGTATGCCTACATCATTGATGTCGCAGAGGGAATTAAGACTGCGAGAGAGATAAAGAGAGACAAACACAAACATAAGCACAAAGACAAAAAGAGAGAGAGAGAGAGAGAGAGAGAGAGAGAGAGAGAGAGAGAGAGAGAGAGAGAGAGAGAGAGAGAGAGAGA
>BFEA01000061.1:1918087-1932456 GCA_003427395.1 Chara braunii
TGAGCACGACAGATATATTGAAAAGAGCATACTCAAGATTTAAGTACAGTCATCATAAACATACCGCAACAGACCTTCTCAAGATGTACTTGGACATGGTGTAAGATGCTCTGAGAGATCGAGATTGAGGTCGAGAGTGAGAGGGGAGAGTGAGAGCACAGACACTGAGCACTGACCATGTCCTTGTCATTGTACTCTTGAGAAGATATGAGCTTTCACTTTTCCCTCATTCATCTTGTCTTTACCTTGAGTCAGTCAGTCTTGGTTCTCTCTCTTGGCATTGCTTGATGATTGTATCTCATTGCTGATTATGTCACAGTTCTCAAATTCCTAAATTGGCATTTTGATACACTCATGACATGTTTATTTTAATTTTTATTATTTGCAATATCATTACTGTTCCGAATCACTATCAAAGATTCCTTAGATCGGGGTCCGACGAAGATCGCAATTGAATGGTCTCGCTCGAAGTCGGCCGCACACAACAGGAAGGGATTTTGCTCTATTTAAATTTAATTATTTATTTATTGCAAAAATCAGCACAAAATCCTGCGTGACAGCCTGTTGGTTTTTTGGTCGGCCAAAGTGGGCCGAAAATGAAAAAAAATGCGACAAAAATGGCGCCGTTGCCGGGGACATGAAAATATTTTCCTGTCCGGAACGAACCTGGGTCATCATCATCTTTGAGCTTTGATTAGGACTTGAGAACTGTTGATATTTTTGTGAGCTTCATATTAACTTTATTATTTTCATTTAAGTCTCGATTTTCTTGAGAGTCACGACTGCTTACTGTGATTTATTTCTTCCTTGTGTGAGGTACCACACTGGATCGGGAAAAGGAGATTGATATTATTGACTGGAGAGAATCGAGCTTGATACCAGGTATGCCCAATTATCGCCCAAACACGCTGAAAGGAACTGAAAGAAAGAGAGTGAGACGGATCGAGACAAATGTTGATCGATGGTGCTCTGAAAGAGTTGTCAAAAATTATCACAAGAGGAATATTTCCTTACAGATATGAGGCTTGTTGGGACTATCGTTCTTGTGGATCAACCATCTGCGTAGTGCTGACTCACTTCTTCGACGGAGATATCTACGATATCCGCCCGTATGTCAAGGAAGGAGGCAACAATGATGGTGATAATTTTAATTGGTTATGGGAGATTGTGATCCAATTTATTTATGACGAAAAAACAAACTTGATCAAGCAAAAGAAGAAAGTGGAATGGGGTATACTGCTAGTAACGTACAAGACTGTTCCAATCCCTTCTATACCTGACAGCTATTGTGACGGAAGTAACGAGCTACCGATAATCAACATGGTATTGACAAGAGAGAAAAGAAATGGTGGTCATGAGAGATGAAGAGATTTCAGCAGAAGTAATCAGACAAAGAAGGTCAAATTTTGGCAGAGGTTCGGGTCCAAGTCAAGAGAAGATTGAATGTGTCCTAAGGTCACTGAATACTCTGAGCAAGAGAGAGACATTTCCATATGAAGTTGCCAGGTATGAGATGGTCGAGAGCGGATGGGAGCAGGAACGGATATATGTACTGACATTCTATTTCATAGATTTGGATGTGTATGATATGAGAATCTATGTTCCAAAAGAAAGAACCACTGATGCTGTGTATGGAAGATGTTGGGGATTTACTGAAGAGGTAGTACTGAGAGAGACTTGAGAGAGAGAACAAATGCTTCATGAGGTCGACTCGATTTACTGTCTTTGATGGATTCTCAGTCCCTCCCTTACCTGATATCAATCTATCTAAAAACAATTGGCATGCCATGATAAAGTTTGTATGGAAAGTGAAGAGAGTCCAAGAAGAATACTCTACTGTGAGGGGTAAACTCTATGAGGTGATAAGGTGTGATAATCCTTTTGTGATCCTGAGGTATGAGGCTCGTGAGAGAAGGTCCATAATATTTCACATTTCAGTGGTCAAATTCCTGAGTATTGGCAGCCTGGACGTACGAATTTATGTACCAGTAGGCCTAGAAGAGGAAGGTAACTGCTTGAAGTGTCAGACATGCGTTAGGAGTGGCTTGAAAAGCTAAAGAGGAAAGTAACCTGGGGGAAAGGAGTAAGACAATTTAAGAAGCTACCTTAGTTCGCAATTGTTAAGGGATTTGAAGGCAGGAGACATTGGATGCCTCTGTTGGAAGTCATCGCTGAGATTGGCAGAGCAAGAGAAAAAGACTCCACTGTGATTTTAAAATCCTTACTCCTAAGTATCTTTGAACACAGATTCGATATCCCTGATTATGTCCAACCTGAGATCTACCTTTCAGATGTTGCTTATGATGATTAGCAATGCCCAGTTTGACTGAACAGCTGACACTAGGAGTTGTGTTAGAAGGTAGGGTAGTCAAGATAGAAGAGACTCTTCGGATCTCTTATAGAAATTTTTCTACCCTGGATGAGCATGAGTTTTTGCAGTCTTTCTTGGATCGCATGAGAGATTCTGCCTTGAGAATTATCAGTGACCAGACTGAGATAAGCTATCTGTTAAAGGTGGTGAAAGTGGGAACTACTGAGAGAGTATCATACCACAATTTTCAGGAACGGGTCTCTGTTGCAAGAAGGATCAAGAGCGGACTATAAATGGTGCAACTTGATTATGATATTATAACCTGACTCGATATTTTATGATCCGGGGTACTATAAAGGGGTATGACAGAAGGCTGAGTAGGGATGATGAGAAATAATTGATTGAAGATTACATTGGAAGGCTGAGAAGGATTGCACTGCCCTTGATCACTACCCAATCAATTATTGTTTATACCCTATATGTACAGAACTCTCAGAGGGTAAAGCAGACAAGAGAAGATAGGAACGAGCCTGTATCTCTTGCGAGAAGAGTGGAAGATTGAAGGGCAGAAAATAAAGAGGACAAGAGTCACAGAAAGAGAAAGGAATACTTGGAAAAAGTTTATGGTCAAGATGGCAGGACGAGCAAGACCAAGTACGTCTGCAAGGACCAATGAAGAGGCCTTGGTTGGGGTTATACGGGAACTGATCGAGAGAATTGATACAATCAAAGGGGGGTCCGATATTGCCAGATTGAAAAGGCCGGATGAGAGAATTCCCTGCTTCAGAGGACCTCAGGTTAATGACTTCTTGGATTAGTATGAATTATTTGGACTCAGTTATGACTGGACAGATAAGCAACGACTTAAACACCTTTTATCTTATGGTGACACTGACTCGAGACTGGCAGTTCAGGAACTAATGGAAGGTGCTACTACTTGGGAAGAAGTCAAGGAGAGACTGAAAAAGGAATTTGAGAAATATTTAGTTTCAACCACAACTAAGGACTTACTTAACATCAGAAGAGCTAAATACGACACTTCCAATGTTTTTCTTCAGACCAACATCCGAACAGCAAGAAGAATTTCGTATTTGGATGAAGCTCAAAGATGCCATTTATTTTTGACGAACTTTACTGACACTGAAAGGCAATCAGTTCTTAATCAAGCTCAGCACTATCCTCTAAGATGAGATGAAATGGTTGCAACCATAAGAACGCTACCTACTGTCTCCCATAAGAAATGGTCACTGGATCAGATCAGTACTTTGGCCAAGGACTGGGAGACTGAAAATAGAATGAATAGAGGAAGCAATCTAACTGCTGAGAATATTCTTCAGAAAGTGATGACTAACTTTATGCCTGCAAGGCCTGCAACACATGCTGTGGATGATGGGGGAAAGAAAAAGGTTGAAAGTGAGGGGGATGACGACGATGATGATGACAACGAAAATCATGATAAGAAAGGGGATTCGTCAAGGACCAAAAGAAATGGGAAGAATGGTGATGGAGGAAACAGAGAGAGAAGAAAATATGATGAGCGTCCTAAGAGGAGTTTCACTTGCTACTATTGTGGAGAAAGTGGACATACTACCACCTACTGCAAGTCACTTGAGGAGGATGTAAGAAGTGGGGTGGCAAAGAAAGATGCAATGGGCCATGTCTGTGATAGCTCATAGAATAAGTTGGACCCCAGACATCCGGGAGGTATGAGGCTTCTTGCTCTTAAACATGATAAAAAGATGAAGATTAAGAAGAAGAGAAAGACCAATGTGAATGTTCATTTCCTCACTGGAGACTTGCCTAATGAACTAGTACAAAGAGCAGATGACCTTTATGCCACGATTGGTTTGTCTCTGCAGTCCTTAACTTTGACGTAGTGTGAGCCTAGTGAGGCATCAACAAGCGAGTCTCCATTGGAAGGGAGCCCTACTTTTCAGAATCCCTCTGGACTAGTAGAGTCCTCTTCCAATGAAATGACTCATTTTCTGGCTAACATGATGTCATTCCATGGTGATCTACCCCCAGAGCTTATCATGGAACCTAGTGTCAGGGTTGGTGAAGTAAGGAACCACCAAACTCGTATGACACCTCAAATGATAGAAGAAAAGAAAAGAAAGAAGGTTGAGGAGTCACTTATCGACATCCTTAATGATCCTGAACCGGAACGTTCACGGGAAAAGAATAAACAGGGGAGAAAGAGCAAATTTGTTCTCAAGAGTGATCTGGATGATGGGACAGTGATTTCTAATATAATTGCTAAGATGCTGGAAGAAACAGAAGTAACGCTGTCTTTTAAGGAAGCAATGACATTAGCATCCAAACTGAGGGAATAATTGAAGAGGTTAATTGAGAAAAAGAAAATGAAAGTTAATTATCTGGTGTCAGTCTTTCCCAACCAAGTGAATAGATCACTGTCAGGTTGTAAGATGAGATTTGCAACCATGGGTTGTGGGCATCTTACAATTCGCATCAATCAAGTGAAGATTTTAGCCCTAGTAGATTCAAGGGCAGAGATGATACTTCTTTCGCGAAGAACGATAGAAGCTTGTAATTTATCAACTGACAGGCATGCTGAAAATGTACTGAGTAATATTGCAGGAGAACTGTTCATGGCAGAATTTATTGATAATTTGCCTATCAAGGTTGGGACAATGATTATAGAGTTACTAGGTTTTGTAGTACCGGATCTGGATCATGACTGTATCTTGGGAACTTCATTCTTGCATAGGATGAAGGCCGTCCAATTTTCCAGTCATGAGGGGTCATCCTGGATCAGTCTACATGACTCAGAGACTGTTCAAGAATAAACCTTTATGGTCGGTACGAAAAATGATTTCAAGCATCAACTATCTGCTAATTCGATCAGGACGGAGGAATCTGCTGAAAGAGTTATGAGACTAAAGGAGGAAAGAAAACGAGAAGAAAAAGAAGAGATTTCAGTGAGAATCAATCAAGTTTTGAAAATGATGAAAGCTCTTGGTAAACTCGAGGATGAGGACGGGCAAATTGAAGCCTTCAAGAAAGTTGTGGAAACTGCTAAGGGAGGAAAGATGGAATTGAGATTTGCATCGACTCACCCTTTTTTAAGAAAATAGTCACTGGGTCAAAAAGAAAGTATAAGCCGACTCACCTTTTTTCAGTGAGAATCAATCAAGTTTCGAAAATGATGAAAACTCTTGGTAAACTCGAGGATGAGGACGGACAAATTGAAGCCTTCAAGAAAGTTGTGGAAACTGCTAAGGGAGGAAAGATGGAATTGAGATTTGCATCGACTCACCCTTTTTTAAGAAAATAGCCACTGGGTCAAAAATAAAGTATAAGCCCAAGGGGGTGAAGAAAAACTCAGTGACAGTCTTAATAGAGAAAAATTATGATGAAGTATTGGAAAAGGAACGACAAATTATAAGAGCGTTGAGAGAATCAGCAAAACTGGAGAATAGGGTCACCAGATAAAGGTTTGACACAATGAAGATAGGCTCGGATCAGTTTATCCTGCCTAAAGAGAAAGAATATATCTTCAGGATGTGTCAGGAGTTCTCCGACGCTTTCTCTTTTAATGATGAGGAGAGAGGGCGATTGGACGTGCAAATGATCAAGATGGCCAAAATTTGGACAGTTGACCATGTTTTATGGAATGATAGACCAACTAAGTATGTTTTGAAGGAAGAGGCAGAAGTTGTGAAGTATCTTGACAAAAAGATTGCATCTAATGTTGCTGAACCTGCAGATGAACCATATGCTAACCACTGGTTTTACTTCTGGAAACCAGGGGGCAGGCTGAGATGGATACAGAATCTTCAGAAGCTCAATTCTGTGACGGTACGTGATGCAGGTAGTCTTCCTAATGCTGATCTCCTTGCTGAATCATTTGCAGGTCGATGTATTTATTCTCTAGTTGACCTGTACTCTGGCTATGATCAGTTCCCTATTGACCCCACTAGCCGACCCAGGACTGTCATGCACACGCCAAGGGGGCTTGTTCAGATCTGTGTGGTACCTCAGGGCTGGACTAACGGAGTGGCAGTGGTTCAGAGGGATATGATCAAAGTCATGCAGGATATTTCTCCTGAAGTAACCAGTCCCTACATTGATGATAATCCTGTAAAAAGACCCTTGGTAAGATATGAGACTTTGGTCGCAGGTGGAGTCGGAAAGTTTGTCTCGAAACATGCTGAAGGAGTAAAGATGGTCCTAGAAAAACTTCGAAAATATAATCTGACCGTCAGTGGGCCAAAGTCCCTTCTCTTCCAACCAGAAGTGATAATCTTGGGCTTCAGATGCTTCTCCAAGGGTAGGAGCCCAGATCCCCAGAAGATAAACAAGATCTTGAACTGGCCTCTGCCTCTCAAAAGAGTGACAGATGTCAGAAGCTTCGTGGGAGTCTGTGGATTCTGGAGGATTTTTATTCCTCATTTTGCTGCCCTTGCAGAGCCTCTGAGAGAGATGGTAAGACAAGGGGCTAACTTAGCATGGAATGATAAAAGACAAGTTGCAGCAGAAACATTGAAAGAAAAACTAAGAGACGATGTTGTAGTACTGGGAGTACCCTATTATGATGAGGAGGAGACAAGACCTTTCATCATTGAGGCCGATGGAGGACAAGTGGCTCTGGATGGAGTGCTTATTCAGAAAGATGAAAATGGGAGAGAGATGCCTCTGAGATTTGAGAGCAAAACCCTCAATTCTACAGAAAGAGGCTACACCCAATTTAGGAAAGAGCTACTGTCAATCATCCATAGCCTCAGGTGCTTCGGGCACTACGTTCTAGGAAGGAGATTCATTCTGAGGACTGATGCATCTGTTGTGATTGGTGCCATTAAAAAGCACCAACAGGTAGATCCAACAGTCAGCAGATGGATCACATTCATCTGGGCATATGATTTTAAACTGGAGAAGATCCCCACTGAGAAGAACAGAGCAGATGGCTTAAGCCGGATTGAGTGGCGAGAAGAAGAAGAAGATGTGAATGGAACAATTGAAGAATCTGCCTATGTTGATAACTTCCTTAATGAAAAGGATAATGAGGATTATGAGGCACCATGCTCCTACAAGTGGAGTTTGTGGCCTGAAGAGAGAGACAGTTGGGGAGAAATCCCAAGTGCATACGTTTATGAATCAATTATTGCGAAAGAAGAAGATGATGAACCAAAAGATTGGTATGCAAGAGTTAATGCTGCAGCAGTGACTGCTCATGAAATTGGAGAAAGTTCAGGTTCAAAGGAAGAAGAAGAGAGTGAAAAAAAGGAAGAAGAGATATTTTTCTTCTCTGAAGAATATGATAAAAATTATCAAGAGATTGACAGGAAGATGGAAATGGAGTAGCTAAAAGAATATTATTGTAAGGATTTAAAAATAAAATTCAGATTAAAAAGAGGACACCTCTTTGTGGATGGTAAGGGAGACTTACCTCCACTAAGAGTGGTCTGTGGTAAAGAAAGGCAGTTAGAGATAATTGTTGTCCTACATGAGGGGGGCGCTGGTGGCCACAGGGTTGATGAGTCTACCTACTCCAAGACTGTCAAACTCTACTTCTGGCTTGGCATGAGAGACATGATTTTTAGATACTGTAAATCGTGTGTTAGAAGAGGTCTACCACAAGAATGATTGAGTCCCTATTCCCTACAATCCTGGTAGAGCTAGGTAGTAGAGTTCATCTGGATCTCATCACTATGCCTCCATGCAAAGGTGGGATGAGATACGTACTAAACATGAGAGATAATTTCTCTGGATACGTCGAGGCAAAAGGCTTTGAAAAGGAAGACAGCCGAACAAGTGGCTGATTGGATAGAGGAAGTCTATCTCAGGTATCCTTTTATCAGAGAATTTGTCTCAGACAAAGGATCAGAATTCAGAAATGAGGTTGTCATAAGAATTACACTCAGATTGGGAGTCAGAATTCAATATGTGACTACTTACCATCCTCAAGCGAATGCTCATGTAGAAAGAGGCCACAAAACTCTGAAAGATTCATTGGCCATGTGGTGTGAAGGGAAACTCAGCAACTGGTCAAAGGTATTAAGAGTTGTTGTATATGCTGATAATATCACAGTCAAAAGAACTAATGGTTATTCACCTTTTACTCTGTGGTACGGTCGATATGCTAGATTGCCTATTGAGAGTATTGTCAAGACATAATCAAGTCAGGAGAGTGACAGGGATTATTTTATTTCAGAACTCCTTCTGATCAGAATGAGGCAGATGTCTGAAGTCGATCAGGCAGTGATGGATGCAGCAGAGAGAATGACATCCAGCAGACTATCGGATCAAGAAAGATGGAAAAAGAAAAGATATATAAGAAAAGAGAAATTGAAGATTGAAGATGTTGTTCTTTTGTTTGACAGTTCTCTTGAGACACAATGGACTAAAAAATTGGAGCCTAGATGGCTTGGTCCTTACAGAATCACAGGAGAAGCAGAAGGTAAGGTTTATGAGATCTCAAAAATTGATGGATCCAGGGTTCATGACATGGTATCAGGGTCAAGACTTTGTTAGTTCATCTTCAGAGACTCTGACTTGATCCCTACAGTAATTCCAAAGAGAGGAAAGAGAAGTCAACCATCCAAGTAAGAGAACAGTCATAGAGGTTTGAGAAAGAGTACAATAAGACACTGAGACCATGAGGCTCAGTTATCAGCAGACAATGATCATTCTTGCATAGTCAATTCAGCATTTCAATTTTAGTACTTCTGCTTCAGCGTCTCAGTTTCAATATTCCATGTTTCAACAAGTCATTTCATTATCTATTTCAGCAAGCAACTAAGTTAATGAGACTATATCTTTGATGCAGCGCTGCAGTCGTTCCATGAGTGTCAAATCCTGAGAGTGGGGAGTAACTATGAGTACAGTTCTGGGAGCATTGACACAGTGTCAAGATCTGAGAAACTCATGGCTGTGGCACATCAAATGATGTAAGCAGTATTACTCTTATGACAAAGAGAGATCATGATGGACATAGAGAAGTTAGTTCTGTCTGATTGAAAGTTATCAGCAGAAGAACTTCATGTCTCTGACCAAGTTGTCATTTCAAGGGATTCAAACGAAGGCAGGCATAAAGAAGTTCGACTTTACTTGACTGAGAGTGGTCAGGGGAGGGACTTCGTGCTTCTTGGCTAAGGGTCTGTCTTCACTCAGATGAGGGAAGAAACCTCTCTGAGATCAGTGTTTCAGTGTTTCCTTGAGACTGACGGGACGTCTCTTGGAAAAGAAATCCTAGTTGAGGGAAGGGACCTCTCTGGGGCTAGCACTAAGTTCTTTGCTTGAGGCTGAAGGGAGGTCTCTTGCGAACTCTTAATGTTGGCTAGCATGTTATTGTTCAGTACCTCTTGAGACCGAAGGGACGTCTCTTGAGAAATGTTTGTCATGTTATGGGGCATGGTCAGTTTGTTTGTGGGTTATGATATGATTGTCTGATGTGCCTGGTTTTTTTTTCTATAACCTAAGGATGCGTTGATTGTCGGGGTCAGCCAGAGCCTTACCGCAGTAGGTTGCAATCTGGTGGGGTCAGCAGGTCCCCAACGCGAGTGTCGAATTCCGTAGTCAGTTGAGGGTAAGACTCCGGGAGTCTGGCCTATGAGGCTGAAAGGGGTCAGCTAGAACCCTACCGCAATCAGAGGATGCAATCCAGTGACGTTAGCCGGAGCCTGGAACTGTGGTTAGACCGGGTCCCACGTTCAAAAGTCTGGGCGGGGCAGCCAGCGCCCTTGGCCAAAAACTGGTAGGTGAGCTGGTCTCTGACCGCAGTGGTCAAATCAGGATTCGGGACAGTCAGACTGACGGGACGTCTACTGTCATAGGGTGACCAGACCCGCTATAGTCTGGGTGTCCTGGCGAGAGTGCCAAAGGGCTGTCATACTCGAGTAGTGGGTATGATTGGTCCTAACCTGGAGGCAGGTCAAAGGGGCTGTCAGGGCAAATGGTCTGACTAGTCCTGACCTGATGCGGGCCGAATAAGGTATATCAGACTGACGGGACGTTTGACATTCCTGGCCAGTGGTGGGCCGAAACCAAGGCAATCAATAAATCCTGGGCATCAAGAATTGTTATGTACTAATTATTATTTATTATTTATTATTTTATTTATGGGTTTTATTTTAATTTATTGATGTTTGACTGCTGGTTGTCAGTGGGTCTGCTTGCTGGGGCATGGTTGTTGTCTGTGGGACTCATTGATTTTGCACGTATACAAATATTTATTTGAAGTTCCCAGACCAGAGAAAATGAAAAGGGTTTGGTAACTCCTCCCTTTTGTCTGAGAAGTTGAGGAGACGCCTTACTCAGATCAGATAAAGAAACAGGGGTTTGGTGTCCTCATCAGGTGTTTGAGCGGCTGAGAAGACACCTCACTCAGACCACAGAACAGAAAAGAGGGCTTGGTATGTCCTATCACCAGCATGGCAGGCAGAGTGAGTGTCCTCGTTATCGGTGTCATCCCTGGCATAGATGCCTGATTTGGAGCTAAGGTAACCTCCATGTGAAAAACCGACACTTGAACAAGTCAAGCAAGCAGACAACATCCTTCTTAAAAAAAATTATTTGGTGGCCAACAAGCGGCCTGGTTCACGAGGAACCTGCGTCCCTGGCCTTAAGGAAGTCAAACTCTCAGGCCTGGGATGCTATGAAATGGACAGTGAACTGGAAATCTTATAAGCCGAAATCAGACTCAGAAAGCAGAGAAGAAGTCGCGCTTATACAAGACATAAAAGACAGTCATGAGTTCAAGCTGGAAAAGAACGAGAAGGAAGAAGATGTTAAAGAGAACACAGTGACTGGGATGATGAGGAGACAAGACAGTACATGGGACAGCAGGAGGCGGAGCGGGCACTATGGCCTTGCTTACGGTTGGAGTTGGAGAAGTTATAGGAATATAAGGGGGAGAAGAAGCACTGGGGGTACTATAGCGCGCATCAAATTTTTTACGAAGGTACTCCATCCTGTCAGGGGATGAAGTCTTCTCATACCACCCAGTTAGTGGGTAGCGAGGATAAGACCTCGGGTGCCAATAGCCCCACGACTCTTCTTCCTCCTCCTCCTCTGAGCTATAAACGTGTCGTGCCCTAGCCGGCGGCTCCTCCTTAGCCTTACCAGCCCTTCCTCCCCTTCCTCTACCCTATCCGCGGCGTGCCTCAGGCATGGTGCAAAAAGAACCGAGAAAAAAAAGAAGAAGCGTGCGAACGATGGAGCACTGTAAGGGAGAGGACTGAAGAGAAAGAGAAGAAACGACTATGGATAACACAGAAGTAGTATCAAAAGGGAAGAGAGAAAAGCGTTGCTAGAAGTGAAAAAGGTTAGCGCAAATCGGCGCTATGAGATTCACAATGCAGATCCCTAAGAATGAACTAAACTGAGTTATCATTTTTCTTTATACCAGACGTTGTCTCATTTCTACCCAGCGGGGACGCTGGGTGGGGGTTTGGTATCATGTCGGAGGGCCCGACCTTCTGGCCCTCCTCAACGTGTCAAAATTTGCCACACCGGTTTGACGTTCTAACATGCGGGGTAAGACATATTCCACTAACCCAACCTGAGTGAGTCATGGTCCAGCTGCTCTGCTTAATGGCAAGGGGTTGCGCTATGGGTCATCAAGTTAATTAGCCCTGATTATTCTGCGGTCAACCGCTGATTTTTTTATTATTATTATTATTTATTTATTTATTTATTTTTTTGCGAAGGGCTCGACTAGCCTTGGTAATAAATAAGATAAAAATAATAATAATAAAAGAAGTCGGTCTAAGTGGCGGCGGTACTCACGTTGGCAAGGCCTAGATCCAGATCAAAGAGTGTCTGTCGGGACCGTATTTCTTCAGTCGGGCCTGAAAACCAGTTCCACCAGCAGGACTACCGTACCTGGAATCAGTGTCAGCTGTAGTACCGCTGGGCTGGGTCTACTTGGGCGGTACCTTTCCCGTTCCATGACGCGTACGTGCGTGCTCAAGCGCCACGTGTCAACGGGCACAGCAGCCAGTTGTCGGCCTAGGGAAACTGTCACTTGGCAGTTACAAGAAGGGGAAGTCTTTGACGTGCCCCTCGGTCCTGACGTGTCACTTGCTACGCGTCGACGGGCACAGCAGCCAGCTTTCGGCCCAGGGAGACCGCCACTTCGCCGTTACAAGAGGAACCAGGGTTTGACTTTCGAGGTTCAGACTCGGCATGTACGCAGGGCAGGAAGAGAGCGCGACTTGCCGAACAGCCAAGGGCACACTGACATGCCACCTGATGGTTACTTACCCCTGGGTTATGAATCGATTCATTCATTCATCTTTGCATACAATGTGACAAATGAGGGGACATCGAGGAACCCCCTACTGCAAGTGTGCAAGTTGAACACTCTCTTGAACACTAAGAGTGTTTGTCATGCACGGTGCATGGAATTGCATTTTGTCACTGAAAAGTATCGAATGAAAAAGAAAGGGCAGGCACGACTCCAGGGGGATTCGGACTGCAAAAGAAAAATTCCCACGAGAAATGAAAGTTGAAAAAGCATTCCATAAAAAAAAAAATCCTTCATATTTATAAATTATAATTCCAATGTTCGTCGAATTCCAAAATTTTCAGTTTTATTTGATAAGTTCCCGTCTAAATATTAGTTTTCCCTTCTAACTACATCTATTTGTTCAAGATGGAATGAAAGTCTAGATGAGTTTATGAAATGTTTTAATTAAATTTTTATTCTACTCCAACAAATATCTTCTAATTTAGATTGGATTAACCTATTTATGACTGAAAATCCTTACTTAGAATGACTGTCCAATTAAAATATTTCATGAACTCATCCAGACTTTCATTTCATCTCTAGCATGCAGTCCAAATAAGAAGGGATACCCTATTCTTGGAATGAAAGTTTGCAAGTAAGATGAAAATTTTTAAAATTGAAATGTGATTTATTAAGATGGAATGAAAATTTGAAATTTAGATTGTAATTTTACTATAGAATGATTATTTAATTCTGGAATTTTTTTCCGTTGTGAGGCGACCTGGGTGAACCCTGCGCTTGGGCTACGACCACAAGGAACGCCAGTGCTCGTTAGCAGAGCTCTGCTGCTGACACGCCAGTTTCTATGGGTGAGGAGTTTTGCATGTTAATTGCATGCATCTGCGTCTGCCTATGCCAAGGTTCGGTCAAGAGGAAACAAGCCAGACAGTGGAGCGGCGGGAAAGAAGTGAGAGAGTGAGACCAACGGAGTGCGAGTGAGAGACTGTGCAGAGTCAGGAAGGAGTCGTTTTGCTGAAAATAACATCCCCTGCAGCCCTTCCCTCGAATACAGCACAGGGGTTATCGAGATCGAAATAGCCTTCGGAGGCATCTGAACGGGATGTAGTTGCACAGACATTGAGTGAGAGAGAGAGAGTGCACTTAGTGAGAGAGAGAGACTGCACTAAGTGAGAGAGAGAGACTGCACTGAGTGTGAGAGAAAGAGACTGCAGCGAGTGAGAGAGAGAGACTGCAGTGAATCAGAGAGAGAGAGACTGCAGTGAATGAGAGAGAGAGAGAGAGACTGCATGAGCATATGTGCGCTGCATGAGAGTATGAGGAAGAGAGCGCTGAGAGAGGACTGCAGCGGTCCACCGATTGGCCGTAAAAGAAGAAAAAGGTATTTATTTATTATTGTCAGTCACTGAGGGTTCGCCCTGTGAGAGGGCTGCACACTGCATAAGTAATTTCGAAACTCACTAATTAGTAAATCCCGTGATTGGGATAACGGCTCATCACCCAATCACGGGACGACCAGCAAGCGGGAGCAGCCCCGAGTGAAGGTTGGGCTCATTGTCGCTTGCTGAGCCAAGTCATTTTAATATTTTTGGTGATTTCGAGATTAATTAATTAGTAAAAATCCCGTGATTGGGATCAGGACTGATTACCCAATCACGGAACAGCCAGCAAGCGGTAACTGCCCTGAGTGAAGGCTGAACTCGTCGCCGCTTGCTGGTCCAAGCAGTTAGATTATCTTCGTAATTTCGAAATTAATTAATTAATAAAATCCCGTGATTGGGATCACGGCTGATCATCCAATTACCAGACAGCCAGCAAGCGGGAGCAGCCCTTAGTGAAGGCTGAGCTCGC
>BFEA01000061.1:1982799-2005924 GCA_003427395.1 Chara braunii
CACACACACACACACACACACACACACACACACACACACACACACACACACACACACACTCCCCTTCCCACTTTTCACTCCTGCAGAGAATTTGACGGCACATGAAACATATGACGCAAAATGTTTCTACGATGGCAATACCCAGGGTATGCCGCACAGCCTCACAGGCCCTCAAAATGCATCACATACTGAAAAAATCAAAAGGACGAAGAGCCAAACATTCAGAAGTTTCGGGAAAGGCCAGAGCGACAGTGGCCTTCATCTCCAGAGACTAAGACTGCTGTCAGACAGATCTGCCCAGAAGGTGTCCGCTGACTCATACATCACAAAATCGCGGGCACCTCACTGACCTACTCGCTCATGCAATCGCCGAGCCGACTGCTGAATTTTACTCCCCGCAATCTCCGGTCCCCACTCCAATTCTTTTGTGCATGCATAGACATTCCATATGGTGTCATTCGTGACCACGACATATTACCTGCAGGCTTACATCCTTCAAGATATAATGAAAAACTAAGAACAAGGTTGAAAAAGTAGAAAAAACTTCAATCACGGACCAAGAAAGTAAATAAAGTGCAGGAAACTAGCAAACTGAATCTGAAGAATAGCTCACAGGGTCTGAAGGTAAGCTAAGCATGCCGTCTATTGACACAGACGCCGACTCGCCGAGTCATAGTCGACCCGCAATTTTCCGGACATTTTGACAGTTCAGTCGGTAAACAACCAAATTGAACTAATGCCAATTGCTATTCACAATGAAAGCGGAGCGACTCGATACCTCATCAGGTTCGGTTGACGACGTTGCTAGCCTTGCTATCGTCATCGACGGCAGTGTTTTGAAGAGAAAGGACCTGATCAACGGGCACGATTGACTACCAGATCACCGAACTTTCCACGATAACCCTGTGCCTTATCTTGTCTCATTCCCATCATCTGCAGGGAGAAGTCCGTAACAAGGAAAGTTGGAGCTGTTGACACCAACAACTTGTGATACAGGAAGCGGTGTGACTGGGCTCGCGCTATTGCTGCTGGCATTCACATATTTATTTATTAACTAAGAACTTCAACCTTCAGGAGAGTGGGAAAAGAATTGAAAACATACTTCAACAACAAAATCATCCAAATTTCACAGAAATTTCAATTTTAACAAAACCAGGTGACTTTTCTGGTCGCATACCCATACTACTTCCAATATAGCACAATATAGCGCAGTGGACGACTCAAAGATATGACCTGACCTGACTGACAGTGACACGACCCCCATCTGACATCACACATGTGAGAGAGAAGGGGAGGGACCTCATACGTAGAAGAAAGGTCCCTCCTTGATCACACACATGGGGAGGAATCCACGGATGGAGGGGAGGAAGGAGAGCAGGACGAAGATGTGCGAGGAGGGAGAAGATCAAAGTCGCAACAGTGTAGTCCACAAATAGTCTCCCTGCCGAATGGACGGAGGAGAAGAAGAGGGAGAGGAAGAAGAAGAAGATATGGAGGGCAAGAATACGGAGAAGAAGAAGATGTCGTCCTCCTGCTGTCTCACCCGCAGGTATCTGCCGCCGAGTACTGACAAGCTGGCGTGTCCCTCTGGCTGTGGGTTGCTTGTGTGAAGACCAGCTATGGCGCCCAGGTAGGGCCTCCGTTGCTGGAGGTATGGCCACCACCTCAACCTCCCTCTACCTCTACCTACACCTCTACCTCTACCTACACCTCTACCTCTAGTCCTCGTGCAGGGCTGCATCGCGCGCTGCTCCAGCAGCGTGTCGCTCAAGAAGTGAGCCACTCGAACTGTACCCAGAACTGGACTGGCCCAGCTATCTATAGCGCTGGGCATGGCTGGTGTGCCCGTGGCCTGCAATCTCGGCCACAAGATCGTGAGTCCGATCCACGGTCCAGGTTGCAGGAAAAAGTTCTGCTCCTCTGTTCCTGGCCTAAAACGGCCTGCCTGGGTCCCTATCGGACGTCCAGCATGCTGATGCAGCAGGGAATGCCCAATACCGGACGGAACTGAACCTGGCCCGAAAGGGCTCAGTTGCGAACCTGCCTGAAAGAGGCCCAAAACGTGGCCTAGGTCTGCACAGACCACCAGTCTGTTCGGACATTTTAAGTCCGAAACGACGTCCTGAAGAAGACTAAAATAGAACAGACAACCAGTCAGCAAATAAATAAATAAATAAATAAATAAATAAATAAATGAATAAGTAAATAAATAAATAAAGTGTGTGTGTGTGTGTGTGTGTGTGTGTGTGTGTGTGTGTGTGTGTGTGTGCGTGTGTGTGCGTCTGTGTGTGTGTGTCGCATACCGTAACGGTACAGACCAGAACAAGAACCGACCTCTCTCACTTAGTACAAGATAGCACAGCGGAAGGCTTAAATACCCATGATCCGAACAATCAATGTTGCAATGCAGACCAGACATACATCATCATCATTCCATGTTGTGAAGGGGCCTGGCGCTCACACAGGAAGAATGCGCCAGTCCCCAACCATACACGGACGAAGAGGAGGGGGGTTAGACAAAGAAGAGGGGAAGATGGGAATGTCGTCAACACCAAGTCTTCGGTACAGGTCCCAAATAATCCCTCGTCAAATGTTTGAATCCCAATGTCGAGTCTGGATCCAAATGTCGTAAAGTCCCAAAGTCACCAATCTCTCTCTCTCTCTCTCGTAGTCTGCAGATACTGAGAAGTCAGGTAGCGAGAGGGTCAGGAAGAGATGGTGGACTTAGAGGAGGAAGAAGAAGAACTCTCTCTCTCTCTCAGTCCGGTACTAACCTATGAAGGTGGCGCCTTGTTGGAGGTACATCGAAGACGAAGCTGGAGCTATGGCGCCACAGGTAAGTCTCCCTGGCCTCCGTCAACCATCTCTCTCTCTCTCCAATGCTACTCTAGCTCCTACTAGCGCCCAGCGCTGAAGACTACTGCTAACGCTACTACTACTCCTGCAGCACTCCTCCAGAGTGCTGCTGCCGAATCCTGAAGACTACCTCGTGCCTTCTGCATGCGAAGTTCCTGGGAAGTCCCTATGAACTACCTTGTCCTGCCTACAGCCTGCAGGGCGGGCCAGTCTTATATAGTGCTGGCCCGTCCAGGAGGCTGCCCTTGCCAATGTTAAAACGTGCCAGACCTGGCGTTGAAGTTCAAACGAGGGTTGTCTTGAAAACAGGCCCAAAATGGCCTGTGCTAAAACCCTGGTCTGGTGCCTAAGTTTCAGGGCCGGTCGATCTTATGAGGGCCTGAAAATGGCCCTCCGTTTCAGGCTGAAAAGACTCAGGGCCTGGAGGGCCCTTTTTAGGCTGAAACGACACAGGGCCTGTAGGCCTTTGTTTTCAGGCTCTTAGGCTGAAACGACACAGGGCCTGTAGGCCCTTGTTTTCAGGCTTTTAGGCTGAGAACGCTGGTCGGGCCCTGCAGGCCCGTGTGGCTGCGCAGTATGCCACAGTGTGTGTGTGTGTGTGTGTGTGTGTGTGTGTGTGTGTGTGTGTGTGTGTGTGCCATCGTAGAAACACTTTGTGTCTTGTCCTTCATGCTCAGTTTTGTTGCCCTGGCCTTCCATCAAATTTCTCTGCAAGAGAGTAGAGTGTGTGTGTGTGTGTTCTCATGTTCGCTCTGCCTGTGTGTGTGAGTGTGCACGTGTGTGTGTGGGGTGGGGGGGTGCAATTTGACCTCTGCGATAGGATTTGCGGCAAGTTGTGTCCACAGAGTGCCTAGAGAACACTTCCAAAAGAGGTTGCAGCCAGGTATTCCAATGGAAGGAGGGCAAACATGCAAAGGTATCAAAGCGCAGAAGGATGAAGGACAAGCAAAAAATGAGTTGAAGACCGAACAAAGCAAACAGAACGGAAAGAAAACACAAAGGGTAGGCCGTGAGGGTAATGCTGGTCTATTTTTGTGCCTGTTTCTTTCAAAGGATGTAGCTATAGGGGAAGCGGACTGGAAAACGAGTGGGCAACAGGGACAGTCAATCCTTCCCACTTGGAAGCAATCAGTGCTGTCAGGGCTCTCCGGGCCATAACATGGGGAGACATTTGAGTGGGTATTGCCGTCGTGACTTGCAGGTGGTCCGGCGGTGGATAAGGAACCAGACTGATGCTCCCCAGAACAGGAGCACAGTCCAGAAGGGCTTGTTTCAACCAAAAAAAAAAGAAGAATTTTTGACACAAAGATGGTGACAGGCAATTCATCAGGAGGCTGAATCCTCGACAGTCTGAGGAATCTCCATATTGATGTTTTGAGTCTAGCTCAGTTGGTACACCCATGAACTGTTGAAATACGGGCCCAAGTTCGAATCCAGATGCTGTGAGATGAACAGAATGAAACCATTCTGAATTGCCCGGATCCGGTCAGTCCAATGATGATATCTCAAGGCCGTCGCCCTTTTAAAAAGGAAAAAGGGTCATGATCTCCCTTAACCTCTGTTGTTAGTGGACTGCTAGCAGGTTACATCGCAAGGAGGAAGGCGAGAAGCAATAGAACAAGGCACGGGGCGACAAGCAACAGAAAGGCACATAGGCTGGAAGGCAGGGGGGAGCAGGGCAGGTGGGCAACCAAACGACAAGGGAAGCGGCACGCTGGCACTATGAGCAGCAGGGAACAAGGCGACAAGGCAGTGAGGCAAGAAGCAGCATCAACAAGGCAGCCAATCAACAAGACAAGCAGCAGTGCAGCCGGTAAGGAGGCAGTAAGGCAAGAAGGCAGTGACGCAACAAGGCAGCAAGTCACAAGGCGCTGAGGCAACACGGTAGCAACGCAACTGCGCAACAAGGCGACAAGGCAGCAACACGATGGAGCCAACTGACAAAGCAAGCAGAAGGGCAGCACTATGAGCAGCAGGCACCAAAGCAGCTAAACAGTGCGGCAAGAAGGAAGCAAGGCAAGAAGCCATTGAGGCAACCCGGGAGCGAAGCCATATGGCAACGAAGCATAAGACATCCACAGAACAAAACAAGTTGCAGGGCGTCACTACGAGCAGCAAGGAACAAGGCGGCAAGCCACTGAGGCAACAAGCAGCCAAGCAGCATGGGAGTGGAGCACCACAGCCAGGCAGACCACACATCCAACATGGGCCAAAGCAGTCCATCACCTACCCTTCACACCACCACCAACAGCACACCGACTGTAGGTTCACACGTGCATCAACTAACGCCTGTAATCACCCCAAGGAACACACGCATGCACAGACATCATGAACCCTACGCCCCCCTAATAGTGTTGCAGGAACCCCAAACAAGCAGGCATTCACGTGTTAGCAGGGCTTAGAGGTGCTCACTCAGACACCGGGAGAGCACAGGGAAAGATCAGAGAATGCACAGACTGAGACAGAAAGAAGAAAAGAAAAGGAAACAGAGAAAAAAACAATGATTGTGTGGGAGTGGGGAGCACTATCCTGCAGGGGCTTCACAAGGAGGGGGGTGAATGTCCCGGAGAGGGTAGGGGCGGAGGTTGGGGTTTGCTCTATTCTGGGGCTGGGGTTGGTATGCCGGGTCAGTATTAACCGCAGTGGAGGCAGTTAAGGGCAAGTGGTGGTGGGGGCATGCTTTAGGAGGGAACTGTATGTCCCTGGGGAAATGGGGTTAAAGGGGCTTGCCCTATACTGGGGCTAATGAAGAGTAGGAGACACTTCTCGGCAGAGGCGGGGCAGGGCTGAGGGGAATGGGGTATGGGGAGGGAGGGGGATTGTTGAAAAGCGTTAGATAGCCTCCTGATGCGTATTCAACAATAGGGGATGACCCCGCCAAGGGCAGTCGAAACTCAGTGGCTCTTAAGAACCGGTGCCAGAGCGACGTTGGCCAGGGCCGAAGCGAGGTGGCACATTTCTGTAACCTAGCTGATTGGGGGCGTGAGGCCTGGTAGAGAGATCTGAGGGACTGTGTGCGGGGGCAGTGCTGAGGTCAATCGGGGGCTGAAGCTGAACACACCGCGTTGGTGGTGGTTTTAGGGGGGGGCGGGGGGATATTCATCTATGTTGGGGGGGAGTTCTCATGATACCTAAGTTTTTGGAGTTAAGCTTGTTCTGGTAGGATAGTAGTTGATCACGAAGCTTCTGACATTTTCTTGATTGGTTACATAGTTCTCAGCCGAAGCCGGGTAATGGCCCCGGTATCTCAGTTTGATGTGCTTTTATAAGGGACGCTGGGCCTGGTTCCCAGCACGTGTTGCTCCTTACAAGTAGATTGGAGCATCGCCCCCCCCCCCCCCCCCCCAAGGCCCCCCGACCCCCCTACCCGCCCTTCCAAAAAAAAAAAAAAGATTGTGTGTGTGTTGGGGGAAGGAGAGACAATGGGATGTTACTTACTCATAGTGCAGCATGCTGTGACTGGTTGAGCGGCATTACACAAGAGGATTGAAAACATGTCCACAGTCCGTGCATTGAACCACCAGCACACCCAGACCTGGCGGTGCTGCACTACGAGCCAATCTTTGCTGAACTGCCAGTAGCACACTTCTTTCTTTTTCCTGGCGCTGCCAGCCATTGTGGTCCGGTAGCCCCGAGCCTCCGATGTTTTAGGAGGGAGCCATGAAGAAGTCTTGCAAGGCTGGGACCGTGTACTGGCGGTTTAAAGCAAGGTCTAGAATAGCATCGTAATGAGCCACTCAGAAAACAGAGCTTACAGTACGAAAGAAAGGACTAGGATCATGACAGCCTATTTCATTAGACTCTCACTGACTCAGCATGAGGCTGAACCGCAGGCAGTATGCAGAGCAGCTTGAACGCTGTTGCCAGTGAATGAGCAAGCGGCCAAACAGTGAGGCTAGCAGGAAGGCTTTGAGGCGGACAGGCAAACGGGCAGGTGCACGGCATGGCAAGGAGCAGCAAGGCATGCAGGCAGGGAAGTGTCGGGCTCGCGGGTTGGTGAATGTCGAAGCACACAACAAAGCAGCATGACATGGAGCATCGAGGCAGGGAGGCCGAAGGGTGAACTGAACGGCACAATGAGCAGCAACACAACAAGGCAGGCAGCAATGCACAGGGAGGGGGGACAGCAAACAAGGTAAGCAGTCAAAAAGTCACAAGGCGAGCAGCAGCAAGGCAATAAGGCATGCAGCAAAGGCGCAGGGGTGGGTAAATGGGTAAAGGTGGGAAAGCAAGGCACAGGACAAGCAGTAGCAAGGCATGCAAGGCAGGAAGTACAGGGCGGGATGGTAGTTAGAACAGTGAGGCAACATGACAAGCAACAGCAAGGCGGGCAGTTGTGAGGGCGCATAGGGTAACGAGCAGCAAGGCAACAGGAAAGCACAGGGCAGGCAGGCAATCAAACAGTGAGGTAACTAGCAAAACAAGGCGGCATGCAGGCAGGAGGGTGGGCAACAGAATGAGTGGCAAGACAACTAAGCAGGGTAGAAACGTAGAGGAAGAGGTGAAGGGCGAGGCAGCAAAGCCACACGGCAAGCTGCAGTGAGGCACACTGCAGGAAAGCACTGGACTCGCTGGCAGTCAAACAAGGAGGCAAACAGAAGGCAATAGGACAGGCGGGAGGGTGGGCAACAGAATGAGTGGCAAGACAACTAAGCAGGGCAGAAACGTAGAGGAAGAGGCGAAGGGCGAGGCAGCAAAGCCACATGGCAAGCTGCAGCGAGGCACGCGGCAGGAAAGCACGGGATGCGCTGGCAGTCAAACAAGGAGGCAGACAGCAAAGCAATAGGACAAGCACACGCAAGGCAAACGGGCAGCACGATCAGCGGCAAGGTGCTGAGGCAGGAAGCAAGGCAGAGGGATATGTGAGCAGGCACGGGAAGTACAGAGTTCCATGATTTACAGCTCTAGGGCCTTTGGCCTCCAGGGATCGTTCAATAAAGGCAGGCAGCAAGGCGCCACAGGGTAAGCAGTACTATTACGCACGGGCCGGAGGGCATGGGCAAGGAGAGAGACTGGCGAAACGAAAAGGCATGCAGCTGGGCAAGGTGTCCAACAGCAGCAAAGCAGAGTGGTGGGAGGCGGCACAGTTCAGTGATTGGAAAAGGGTGAAAGCATTTTTCAACAGGGGCAGAGGAGCCAACATGAAGCCCCAACATGTGAGTGGTGGGAGGCGGCACAGTTCAGTGATTGGAAAAGGGTGAAAGCGTCTGATCAGTTTAATATCTGATCCAAAAAAAAAAAAAAAAAAAAAAAAAAAAAACTWMCACTGTTAGGGGAGTTATAAATGCCATTCTCTGACGCTGGACCCAGTTTCCAGCATATATGATAAAGCTACATTTCCCTCCCCCTCCTCCCGCCCCCCCTGGAAAAAAGGAGCAGAGAAGAAGAGGGAGGGGGAGAAGGAGGGGGAGAGAAAGAAAGGGTGGGAGGGCGTCCAATACTGTGAGCAGCAAGGTGACAAGGCGACCTGCAAACGCAGTCATCAGCCTCAAAGTCAGAAGCCCACAGATGTAGGAAGCATCTCACCGATGTACTCACAACCCTGCACAGATAAACAGCCATTCTGGGGATATTTTTGGAAGTTTTATGCAGGAAAGCCTCGTCCTTGAGCTTTGGGCGAGGGAAACACAGTAGAGCCAGGGGATAATTGGTGGAAAGAGCCCACGCGGAAACCTTTTTGGTTTGGCGCGCCCAAACTTTTGGGATAACTGGTGGAAAGCAGCGCCCACCCGTGGTCTTGGCCCACATGCGCGGTGTAGTTTAGTTTTCTACAACTGTGGGACGCCAAAAGGCGGGAAAAGAAGGTTGAATGATCTTCTTATTTGATTTCATTCATCTAGTGCCATTAGGAATCGAACTCAAGTCTTCCTTTCAACAGTTCATTAGGAATCGAACTCAGATCTTCCTATTCCTCCTATTGGACAGACTAGATCCTTGGGGCCCTAGACATGTCTCTGACAATCCCCCTGCATTCAGTGAAGAGGAAAATCCCCGTGTAGTTTACTATCTGAAAAAAACTCGTAGGAAACTATAACGCCCGTGCCTCTCCTGCCATCCCCAACGTGAAGCCAACATGACACCCCAACCAATCACATAACAGTAGGCTGCTGGCTCCCCTTCCAAAAGGGCGGGTTGTGTAATCTTACCGTCCGTTTGTGAGATGATCAAGGGTTCGCAGTGATCCCACAGTCACACAGGTAGCAGAAAACTATACTACACGGCGGCATGTGGGCCGAGACCAGCCGAAACCTTTTTGGTTTGGCGCGCCCAAACTTTTCCCATTTGGCAAGAACGGCCTACGGGAAAATGTAAATAAAATGAACAGAGCGCCAGTTCATGATCCAGTAGGAAGGGGTCAAACGGTCCTGACCCAATCTCGGGCTTCAGATTTTAACATCCTACGGTCTGTGCACCCCGTGGGCCTTGCGTGGGCCTTGCTTGCCAAACGGGAAAAGTTTGGGCGCGCGAAAAACCAAAAAGGTTTCCGCGTGGGCGCTGCTTTCCACCAATTATCTCGTAGAGCCAGGCCTGATGTGTGTGCTTGTGAACCGCAGGTGACGGTGCCGACTCGGCGTCGAGCGGATATCACTTTTTTTCTTCGAGTGCCGACCGGTCGGCCCAGCCGGCCCACTGCCGTTAGCGGTCGTACATACTCGTAGCGGGGGCAGGAGCTCTACTGGTCGACCGGTCGGTCCAGGGGACCCACTGCTGGTAGTGGTCCTACATACTCGTCGTACTGGGGGCAGGAGTTTTACCGTTGCAATACCTTCCCATGTTTAGACATCGCTTGCGAGCTGCCACGTGGCTACATTGCGCACGTGGATGACGGAGTCGTTGGGCGGATGATGTGGAGCGGGGAATGGTAGTCTGGGTGGCGGGCTGCTACCAGCGGTCGTCTGTCTCAATGGGCAAGACAAGGCCGAGTGCCAGTCACACTGTGCACCGCCGTCTGAAGGGCTGACCAGCGTCTCACAAGCGCCACGCGAGCACAGGCGACGTGAACGGAAGAGGAGAGGTGAGGCGGGAGGAGGCGGAAAACCGGCGGGAGTACGTTTGTCAACGTGCAAGTCGAAACGAGCAGGTGATCTGGGATCTTGGCGCCTGTGAGCCGATCTCTCATCAATCATGCAGCGCGTGCATCTTCCGTGCACAGCGGCGGCGCATGTTCGGGCGCCGATCCCGATCGCGACTCCGACTTCAGCGGCATCTGCTGCGGCAGGACCCGGCGGCTCCGGGCGCGACTGCGCGCCTGATGACTTGCGCTCGAGCGTCGGCGGGCTGGCGCAGGCGACCGCGAGAGTGAGGGGGTGGTCGGATTGGAGCGGGCAGGGGGAGGAGGGCAGGACGCTGAGGTTGACGTTGGCCAATGAGAGAAGTGGAAGGCGCGCTCGCGCATGCCGGGTGATTTCTCCGCAGGTGCCCGATGAGGATGAGAGGAGTCCTGCAGGAGGAGTCGGGGGAGGAGTGGGGGGAGGGGGAGAATGGGGCAAGGGGAGAAGAGAACAAGGAACACGTGCCAGTGCCTCGACGGAGCTCGGCGGGATTGACGACAAATCTAGGCGCGAGATGATGCTGGTTCTCGCCGGCCTCTGTCTGGGCTCGACGGCGAGCCACGTGGCGGGCTCCGGCTACACCGCTGAGGCGGGTATCTTGTCGGGCTCGGCGGGGCTGCAGTCCGTGGATCCTCCCTCCATTGACGTGCTATCTGATGCCGTTGATTCGGTCAGAAAAGTTCAGGAAAGAAATAGGCGGGAACAGGAAGACCTTGATGAGCAAGTCAAGTCGTCTTCGCTGGTCAAAGAGCTCTTGAAGAGGACGGAGGAGAACCGGGAGAAGCATCGAAGGGAGATAGAGAACAAGTATTGCGCACGTGGCGCGGAATGGGGAGTGGGAGACTGCGCAATCAAAGGCAGGGCGGCGTCGAGGGAAGAGGCGAAAGAGGAGAGAGAGGCCGTGCTGAATGCATTGAAGAGGGAAGGGGTCGACATAGAGTGAGAGTCCGTGTGATGTTGTGACGACAACAATATATATTTCTATATATCTATATATATCTATATATAGATATATATATCTATATATATACACACACATATACACGCCATCCCATGGGTACCATGACGAATGCTGGATGCGCAGTTGCGGCTGTGTCATGTTTGCGTGTCTGACACTCACACGCAAGGGGAGAGAGAGAGAGAGAGAGAGAGAGAGAGAGAGAGAGAGAGAGAGAGAGAGAGNGAGAGAGAGAGAGAGAGAGAGAGAGAGAGAGAGAGAGAGAGAGAGAGAGAGTGAGAGAGAGAGAGAGAGAGAGAGAGAGAGAGAGGACGGGAACGAAGGTTTTTTCTTGACGAAGATAGAGGTCGGATGATCGGAAAGAGTCGGAGATCCCGTGGATGGTTGGTCGGTGATGAGCTTCTCCTGTTAACAAATGTAGCAACGACGGGTACTTTTGGAAAAAAAAAAAAGAGAGATTTATTGCAATATAAGAGTCGATATAACTTGTTTTTCAAAAAACGCAAAAAAAAAAAAAAAAAAAAAAGAAACAGACACTTCACGTCATTTATTTCGCACTTTTTAAACTCTTCAGACCATCATTTTATAGCTTTGTTTAGAAGCGCGTTACCCAGGGAAAGTTAAATTGTCGTCTGCATGGGTCGCTGTCCCCGAGATTCGAACTCATGATCTGTTTATTGACGGTTACACGTGCATATGAAAAAAAAAAAACTGAATTATATCCAGTCATTTGATAGCCTGAGTCAATCAATTCAATATGTCAATAGCGGATATATATTAAAGGTAAATTGTCTGCCTTCCAAGCAGGGGATATGGGTTCGATTCCCGTCATCCGCAATTGCGATTTGATGAAAAAAAAAACTGAGATAAATAAAATGTGCACATGCAACCCTTGGGGGTCACGAGAATCCAAGGGAAAACTACAGCGAGTCGCTGGGCTGAAAAAAAAAAAAAAAAAAAAAAAAAACGTTACAATGACGAGTTTATGCACGTCATCCTTGCGCAGGGGGGCCGTGCTAATGCTCTCTGTATCGTTCCAATTTTACCGGACACGCATAAAATGAAAAATGATCCATTGACGAAAAAAAAAAAAAAAAAAAAAAAATCACCGAGGAGGGCTTTAAAGGGGGGGGAAATGGGGAAGTGTTCCCTCCTAAGGCCGAAGTTAAAGTGTCTATACCGTGCTGCTGCCGTCTTGCCCGGAATAGAACGAACGGTTATTATCGCTCTATACGTAGATTGCAAGTTGTCACGATTGCAGCTAGATAATGACAGGGCGGTCCTTCGGGACATCCGTTAAAATTGGAACAATACAGAGAATAGCATGCCCCCTGCGGAAGGAGGACACTTATAAATCGATAATGACAGGGCGTTCTATTCGGGGGCAAAGACAGAACGTTGAAAAAAAAAAAAAAAAAAAAAAAAAAAAAAAAAAAAGTGTTACCCTCCCTGCAGTTTGGAAAAGGAGATTGAGGGGCAGATCCCACTACCCTGGATTATTCATTTTTTCACCCTCGATTACGAAGATCAACGGTCAGAAATGAACAATAGGGGCTAGTGGGATCTGGCCCTGATTCAGAAGCGAAGCCCCGGGTAAAGCTCCCGGTACTTGGTACTGTTTCGTGTTTTCCGGGCAGACTGTGGGGACCACGGCCCCAAACCTTATTTGGTGTATAAGGGACGCTGGGCCCGGTTCCCAGCATGTGCTGCTCCCCACAAATGGAATGGAGCCCCTGTTAAAAAAAAAAAGGAGATTGAGTGCATATTGACACTACGGCTTCTTCTTCCTCCACCCCCCCCGAACATGACGCACCGTCAAAATGAATGTATACAAGCTACGTTTCAGGCCTGGTACAGCCTATAATGGGTGCGTTGTGTTCGGGAGAAAGACGGTAGCCCCTCAAAATCGCAGAAATGAGCAGTCAGCTGCATTTTGACAAGTGCAAGTGTGAGTATGCCATTATTACCCCACTGGCGGCGGTATTCATACCAACAGATACAGTAGTGAAAATAGGTGACGTCGCCTGCAGGTCGGGAGCAGCCCCTGCATGTTCTCTCGTGAACACGGTTCTGGCTGCTACGGGGTTCCCCGTATGCCTACAAGTAGGAGTAGTGGTAGGTAGGTAGTGTGAGGTAAAATTAAGAGAAGAATATAGCTTTAAAAAAAAAAAGAAAAAAAAGGAAAGTAGTGAAAATAGGTGACGTCGCCTGCTCGCAGAGTCCGAGGAGATGGGCTGTCTATGGGCCTCACTCCACTACTCTCGACATGCACAAAGACAAAAATCATCACCGTGTATCTTTCCCTATTCTAGCGGAAGATTCACTCCTCTCTTGCATATTTCGAGAGTAGTGGAGCGAGGCCCTATGTCTTATGATTACATGATCTTTCGAGAAAAAAACGGAGGGTGGTGAGGACTGGTACTTTCTTCTGAGATCGGTGGCTATGGCGGAGGAGGAGGCAGAAAGAAGGCAGGGCCAAGCAGATACCGACACGTGAACAGGGTTGCATGCACGGTCATGTCTTGACTGTAGATCATTCTGTTTCCTTTGATTAAGGTGGGAGTTTATCACGATGAGCTGGACAACTCTCTCTCTCTCTCTCTCACTATATATGCTTGTGACGATATATATATATATGACGATATATATATATATATATATACGATATATATATATATATATATATATATGAGTCGGTGAAACTCCGACGAAACAGTTTGTCACAGCCCCTCGTTTGTTGTCCTCTTCTCCCTCTCTGCCTACGGTTTACCGGGCAGTTCTATTTGACGATATATATATAATTATTTATTTGTTAGCTATGTGCCATGAGCAGATGGCATCGGGATAGGCATTACCTGCCCTAGGAAGAGATATAAGATGGACCCTTTGTTTTTTTACCACTTCTCGATTTATGCGTGTCATCCTTGAATGTGCAGGGGCTTCTCTCTCTGTAAATAGTTCCAATTTTAATGGAAGGACACGGACCTTTGGAAGTATGATTGGACCAGAGCTAAACAAAGGGAAGAATACCTATCGCGGTCTTTTGGCTAATATCAAGTGTAGTTTCTGTTCCTATCAGTTTAATATCTGATCCGTGGTCCAGTTGATGTAGCTCAGTGGTAACTTAGAGCACCGGTTGGAAATGCGCATTGTGGTACTATGAGGTTGCGGGTTCCAAACTCCGCAGCCTTGAGCATGGACACAGGCATGGACAACGGCAGGGCGGTAGAATGACGCACGGCTGGACACACATTCCTCTGGGTTGACGCATGGTACTATTACGGACACTGCCTGCGCACCACCCATGGGATCAGGCCATGGGTGTTGTATGCTGGTCTAGACTTCACGTTGGTTGCTTGCTGTTGTTGGCTTTGGTCGCTCTGATGATCTCCCCCAGCCTAGATATTTCATACATTATGTCCACTTCCTGCCGGTAGTGCATGTGGTAGAACCCTCCAGTCTCATACTGTAGGTCACAGGTTCATGTTCAACTGACTTTGGGGGGTTCCTGTCCAGATAGGCCTGTCTCTACCACATATTACACACACACACATGAGACACTACCCCAGATACTAACTACAGGCACAACCATGATACTCAGTCTATCACAGACCACACACACATAGATTAAGGCACATTGGAGGGACAAGGTTGGGGGCTAGTGGAAGGACGGATGATGGCCCACCATAGTCTGTCCCTTCCGATCCTATAGGAAGTACCTAGCCGATGACCGGAATCTGCTGATAGGTGGGAGACAGTCTATGACTGAGGATAGATCAAGTAGGCATGGGTCCTTTGGGGGGGGAGGAGCCCCAGCTGATGACGGGTGTTTGGAGGAGGGCACATAGCTGCGTCGGGGCAAGGTGCTTTTAGGGGCCCATATATACATACTACCTACACACTTCACACAGGTACTGGTGGAGGTGATAAGAGCACTTCTCACCGGTACTCGCTTCGCAGATGCTCCATGGTGGGGAGCAGCGTCTGCTACGGGTCCACACACATACAAACATACACATAGCCTACGGGCACATGCCTGCAAAACAAAATGCACACACATACATAACCATAGGGCTGGGAGGAGGTCACGAGCAACTAATAATGATGGTAGGCGTCTCGATGATAAGAGAGGGCATGAGTTACTAGTCGGTCTACTTAGGGGCTAATAGGTGATTGCTTGAGCCTGGCGTCTGAAGTGCTTGTTCGACGAGGCTCGTTTGACTACGCTTCCATCAGGGCTGCGTCACTAGCCCTTGTGCCTATCATTACTGTTCGGTCCGATTTCCCCTCGATGGTAGGGTAATGGTCCTGAGTGCTGGTCACACTGAGGTAGGATGGTGGAAATAAGGGGTGTGCTAGGATAATTGACGCGAGGATAGGATGGGAGGTAGCCTCGTCTCTTCAGGGCAACCATGGCTGACCACTTCCGACGATCAATGTGAACCTAGTAACTGGTCTCTACAACACCCCGGACTTGAAAAAAAAAAAAAAATGATCCGTGGTCCATCGGACTACAAAAAAAACTCAGAAAAACAAAGGGAACACCAACATTATATCGCATACTGTCGTTTCCAAGTTCTTCCTAGGTACCCTACTATTGAAGCTAGAGGCACTAAGTGCAGCTGGACACGTGTGTATTTTGTGCTCACAAGGTGTTTTTTTTCCAAGGGGGGGCAGTGGGAAGATGGGATTGGAACTCCGAAATGTTTTCGAGTATCAATTTTCTGAGGACAGAAACAACAAAAGAAAGAGTACTTGTGTATGTACAACAGCGACGTTGGACCCCAAGTGGAAATGACTATTTTCCCTCTGGGGACGCCTAGGGACATTGGACCCCTAGGGCACAACAGCGACATTGAACTTCTAGGGACATTGGACCAGGGGAAGGCTGTCTTGCCTCTGGGGGGATACATTGCTTTGATCTGTAGGTTGTTTTCTTTTTTTGGGTGGGGGGGCGGTAGAGAGGCGGGGGGAAACATCTGAGAGGGGCTTATTTGTGGAGGTGATAGGAGCAACCTTCACAAGTAGGACCCCTAATGGTGGTGGCTCCAATCTATTGATGGGGAACTGCACCAGCTGGAAACAGGGACCAGCGTCCCAAGTACATGCACACGGGCTAGGTCCCACTTGCAGAAATTAAGAGAGATGATAGGGTTAATATGTAACGCTAAGGTCGTTTGAAATGAGGTAATCTTTCACGAACAGGGTGCCAATAAGATAGAAGCCCGTATCAGACCAACAATATTGGCAGACTGGCGTGTCATCCTTGTGGGGGGCCACATTAATCTTCGTTTTCTGTATCGTTCCAAATTTAAACCACCAGTACCTCCCCGATGTTTTTTAGAAGTCGCGGCCGTTAACACGCCGCGACTTTCGGGGGTCGGGCAAGCCAACGTCCGGTCACTTGCCCAAAAAAACAAAAACAAAAAAACAAAAAAAAAACAGAGAAATAAATAAAGAAAGAAAAGAAAAAAAAAGAAAAAAAAGCACGAATCTCTCCGCGGGAGAGAGAGAGAGAGACACGCCGCGTTCGGTGTGCCAAACTCGGCGTGAGTCTTTTTTTTTTTCTCTCTCTCTCTCTCTCTCACCCACCCACACACACACACACACACACACACGCACACGCGTAGGCGCGCTCTTTCAAACTTGAAAGAATGAGAAAGAATCTACCCGCGTTTTTGTGGAAGATTCATTCTCATTTTGCACATAGGGAGTAGCGGCTTCAGCGCTTCTGCTTCTATCTCCGATGTGTGTTCACACACACACACACACACACACACACACACACACACACACACACACACACACACAGAGACGGTCAGTGGGCCTTGCTTGACATGCAGAAAAGGCAAAAGTCATCACTATGTACCTTTCCATGTTTGCATGGAAGATTCTCTCTCGTTTTGCAAATTTCAGTAGTAGTGGAGCCAGACTCTCTCTCTCTCTCTCTCTCTCTCTCTCTCTCTCTCTCTCCCCAACGTGCACTCGCCCACTTTCAAACTTGAAAGAAAGAGAGAATCTAGGCGCGTTCAATTTTTGCGGAAGATTCATTCTCATTTTGCACATGGGGAGCAGCGGCTGCAGCGCGACTGCTCTATCTCCCAATTCGCGTTCACATACACACACACACACACATACACACACACACACACACACAAAGAGAGAGAGAGAGAGAGAGAGAGAGAGAGAGAGAGAGAGAGAGAGAGAGTCACGCCAAGTTTGGTGCGCCAAACTCGACGTCTCTCTCTCTCTCTGAACTCCGCGTTAGTCACTGTCAGTGGGCGTCCCTCGACATGCAGGAAAGACAAAAATCATCACAGTGTATCTTTCCATATTCGTGCGGAAGATTCACTCTCATTTTGCAAATGGCAAGAGTAGTGGGGCCACGACCCTCTTTTCTTTTTTGATTTCTTGTTTTTTTGGGCAGAAGAATTGTCGGGTTTTTTTTTCCATTTTTTTTTTGTTTTTTGTGTGTGCCTACCGATAGCTTGAGGCTCGGCAAGGTTGAGGCTATCAGTAGGCTGAGCCACAGGCTTTAACAACCGCTAGGCACTGGTGGTTTAAAGGATGTTCTAAAGGATGACAGAGCCTTCATTGGCTCAGAAAGTCCTAGGTTAGGAGCAATTTGGCCATGATCTTTGCAGAAGGCAAATTGGATAACACAGCGGTTGTGCTAGTTAGCAAGGGACGACTGTGTGTATATATATATCAAGTGACATTTCGTTAAAACTGACATGTTTTTATAAAATCGTGATGTCAAGTGCATAGACTCTTGCCTTTGTCCGTTAAAGGTGACAACCCTTCCGGCTATGTCATGCAAGAGTTTAAACAAAAACTAAGACAGAGACAACTTGGAGACGACGAAAAATAACCCCACGAACCGTCGTGGCGGGCGTGGTCGCATCGTCCTTTCGCCGTTCTAGCCGGGTGCGCTAATTGTTTTTCCCACGGTCCCCTGCGACAAGATAGGTTCCCGTGAGGCACAACTTGCCTTTCCTGAGGGGCTGTCACCATCCTTAGGGGTGTATCCCTATCGAGCTATTGACCAACATGTGAAAGTTTTTATATGCAAGCGTGGAGGTAGGTCAGCCGATGGTGTTTGGTCGTTCGCTGTAGCATAGATATGCTTGGTCAACGCCAAGTGCACCCAAACATCGTTCGTCCCTTAGGGCATTGATCTCCTAAGTACGAAGCGGACGCCGGTCGACTAGGACGGTCTCAACCAAGCGTGAAACCCAAGTATCAATCCTTATCCCTTAGACACACAACTCATAAAAAAAATGTTATAACGATATAATTATGTAAAAATGAACTGATAACGAGGAGTGGCTTTCAATAATATCCTCGATGCAACCGACAAGATAGTCGGACTGCCTCAATTTTAGCTCGATAAGATGCGCTGCCAAAGGTATTCATTTTACCCTACCGCCGACCTAAGATGAGACACACACATACATCCTTATACATTTTTAATCTTCTTGGATGACTGACTGCTTTGCAAAAGATTCTTGATCAGGTGCATTACTTAAAGTGTTGCACGTCTCACTTCTAGGAAGTGGTCTGGGGTACTCCTCGCCCAAGCACTAAGCTCGAATCTTTGAAGTCTGATAGTTTTTACCGAATCGGTAGAATATCCCCCCATAGAACGAACGTCTCTGAATCGGTAACAAGGTCGGTTCCTAAAGCAACGAACCCCCGCCCCAGATGCTTCCTAGAGAGAAAACGTGTTCGCTACGAGTTGATTTTAATTGTTTTCGTTTTTCAAAAGGGAAACTGTAACGAAAAAGAGTCGGAGGTGATAAAGAACGAGAATCATTTCGACGGGTATAGACAAATAAGGGCATTCGGGATAGAACGATTCAGTCTCGGGAAAATACTATGATTATCTTCACTTTCTTTATATTGATAAGTTTTTTTCTACGGCGCCAACACAATATTTTTTTATTTCTCCACTAGAACAAAATTAGTCTTCTTTTCAAGCATCCCTTTTTATCTACCTGTACAAAACGCAAAAAAATAACACGTTCAAAAGAAACCAGCACAATTTCATACTGAAGTCAGACATTTCCATTCATATCCATGACGCGCACAACTTTCCTCTACTTTTTATTTTGAACGTTGTCGACCGGTAGAAGGGGTCTGCCGGCACGCCGTTCGAACCCTACGCCTCGCGCCACGTCTGTCACCCGCGGGAGGGTCGGTCAGGGCTCCTATAACCTGCACAAAACACTTCAGTTCACACCCATGAAAACAAGGACCGTAGCAGACCGAGACCAATGCAAGACGAAACTTATGAAACACTGTCTGGAAGGAATAAAAGAAGCAGTTTCATTCAGTCCAAAACGATGGGATGTGAAACACTAGTTCCGGCTTCAGCCGTTGATCTCGCCCCTATGTCCGAAAAGTCCGTCTGGGTCCCCACAGACCTAGTCAATAGACGTCGCCTTATCCTCCTCCTGATTGGATGGCGCCTGTATCGCGTCCGTCGATCCCAAGGAATTGTACTCGAACTCTCGGTGTCAGATGTAGCCTCCCTTACCCATCGGGGCCAGAGCTCCAGTTCTACTGTGACCATATCTCAGCGCAGTCCCCCCCCCCTCAGGAGTACGTCACTCCGTTCGACCAAGTTCAGGGGAATCTCTTCGGAAAGGTTCGGTTCGGATGTACCCCTTCGGAAAGGCTCCGTTCAGATGTGCCTCTTCGGAAAGGCTCGGTTCAGATGTGCCTCTTTGGAAAGGCTCGGTTCAGATGTGCCTCTTCGGAAAAGTTCAGTTCGGATGTAGCTCTTCGGAAAGGCTTGGTTCGGTCGTACCTCTTCGGAGAGCCCGCTTCACGAAAGTACCTAGTACTCGAGAAACCCTCTTCGGTCGTGCCTCTTCGGAAGGCCCGCTTCACAAAAAGTACCCCTTCGGGATAGTGTCCCTTCGATAAAGTGCCCCTTCGGTAGAGTGTCCGCTCGATAAAAGTGTCCGCTCGGTAAAGTACCCTCTTGGTAAAGTATCCGCTCGGTAAAGTGTCCGCTTGGCTAAAGAGTCCGCTCGGTAAAGTGCCCGCTCGATGAAGTATCCGCTCGGTAAGAATGTCCGCTCGATAAAGTGTCCGCCCGGTAAAGTGTGCGCTCGATGAAGTATCCACTAGGTAAGAGAGTCCGCTCGGTATAGTGCCCCTTCGGTAGAGTGCCCTTCCGGTAGAGTGTCCTTCCGGTAGTATGCCCTTCCGGTAGAGTGTCCCCCCGGTAAAATGTCCCTCCGGTAAAACGCCCCCTTCGGTAGAGTGCCCTTCCGGTAGAATGCCCTCCTCGGTAGAGCCTGGCCCGGAGCACGTCCAATAGATCCGGTCGGCCGTGATGATCTGACAGCCTTCAAATGTCCGCTCAGTCCTATGACCTGCTACTCGTTCTGAGGGCTCATTCGGCCTGACAATCTGAAAAGGGCCCCAAAGGCGCCTCCTTGCGTGATGCCCCACCCGGTATGATCGCCCAATCTGTCCCCAAAGGTCCGGTTCGGTCCGATCTTCCGATCTGTGCCCAAATCCCCTCGTCGGCCCGCCCTCGCTCAAAGAGGGCCGCTATTTCCGATTAGAGGCTCCTTCCCTGGTGACCCGCGAGCCCCTCCCCCCCCGAGTGAGCCGTCTTCACGATGGTTCGGGTGTGCCTCGTATGAGTTCTCTAGGCGGAGGGTCCAGATACACCTCAAAGGAGTCGCCTTCTCGATGCCCCAGTTCGATCTGCCCGGTAATCAAGTTCGTGTTCAAAAAAGCCGCCTTGTCCAACTCCGTCCCCAAAGGCCCGATCCGCTGATACTCGACTGTGCCCTCGAGACGTCCATAGCGTATGCCTCTCGATGCTCCCCTAGTGCTCAGGCGACCTTGCAAAGCCGTGTCCTGCGCTCCTGGGTGCCCTCCTTAGAATCCCCTTCCCCGCAACCTTATGTACGTTCGTTCATCTTCTACCCATCAATTCCCGCGCTCCATCTCTCTCGTGCAACACTCGTAGATGCGCTAAACTCCGCTGTCCCTCTGTGGGGCGTGCGGGTGTATGCGCGGTTGCATGCGGTATCTCGCGTCGATCCCCGCTCGTGCGCAGGTGCCTGCGCAGTAGCGCCCAGAGTCCTCCGTCGATCCCCGCAGCAGCGCGAGTGTATGCACAGTGGTTCCGCAGTGTCCCCCATCGATCTCGCAGCCACCCGTGTGTACGCGCAATGGCTCCGCAGTGTCCCTTGTCGATCTCGCAGCCGCGCGGGTGTACACGCAGTGCGCAGGTCCTCTCGAATGCACGCACCTATCGCGCTACACCCCCTTCCCGTGCTCGGGCGCGCAGATGCGAACAACAGTTCGTTGTCCTCCCTTGCCTGTGCGCAAGTGCGCGTAGGAGTGTGCAGCAGTCCGCTGCCCCCTCAGTCCGTGCGCAAGCGCGCGTAGGTGCGCGCAGCAGCCTGCTGCCCCCTTTGTGTGTTCGCAAGCGCGCGTAGGTGCGCGCAACAGTCCGCTGCCCCCTCTGTCTGTGCGCAAGCGCGCGTAGGTGCGCGCAACAGTCTGTGCGCAAACACGCGTAGGTGCGCGCAACAGTCTGTGCGCAAGCGCGCTTAGGAGCGCGCAACCGTCCGCTGGTGAGCAGGCCCGCGCGGTGATCCGCAAGCGTGCATACTCCGCCGCGCAGCCCCCTGCGCTGATATCTACCAGCGCGCGGTTCAGCGTAGTGGTGCGCGAATGCGCGAGGGGTCACCACACGCTCTCCCCGCTTCTGTCCGCTGTCGAATAGGAGCCACGTGATGGCGTGCGAGTGCGCGCGCTGGGCCGGACAACTCTCCTGTCCGCCAATGGGCGGGGACCTCGCACGCTGCTTCCCTCTCGTCAGCGGGTGCGCGCATGTGAGCACGATTCCCCCACGGCCGCTCCTCCACCCTCACTGATTTGATTCATCCGGAATAGGTGTAATTACTCAAATAAAAACAGCTTCGCTGGTTGTCGACAAAAAAAATCATAATTAATTGCGACTGGCGTCAATGGTTTTCTGGTGATCGCGCCTAACGGCGGCTTCCTGGAAGCGGGAATTCTTTGTCAAATTAAATAAAGTGAAGCTTATGGAAACCAAATGTTTCTGTTTTTTAGAAATCGTGGGTGTTGGATACTCCTGTGAGTATTCTCTGCCCATCTCTCCCGTGCACTCGTCGTCCGTCTTTCTCTCTCCTGTGCGCCTGTCATTCGCGTCCCTCACCCGTGCGCCTGCCCAGTGCCCCTGAAGATCGCCTCTCAGCAGTCCCGTGCGCCTCAAGTCCCGTGCGCCTGTCCTCGCATGTGAAGAATGCCCCATGCCTTGGCTCGGTTGAGCTTAAGTACTCTGCCGGGCCCTTCCCACAAGTGTGTGTGTGTGTGCCCCGGCCTCCGATGCACTGAGGCTGCGAAACACTTGCAGCGCCTCGGTACTGTGGCTGCGCCCGGGCCTGATTGGGCCTCCGAAAAGGTCCCCGTGGAAAGGGCCTTCCTATCGGGAACCGGGCCCTTTGCAGCGCCCCGGTACCGAGCCTACTTTCGGGCGTGTCCTAGGCCGCCCAGGGCTAGGCGGTCCCCACGCGGTAGCGGTACCGCCTTAAAGGAAGTAAAGGGGCACGTAGTATTGGAGCCGCCCAACAACGTTCAAAACAAACAGGGTCAAGCAAAGTGTGGGTTCACAGAGGTGTGAAGGGAAATATGAGTTAATTAATTGACGTTGAGTGAACTAGTAAGTGGCTTACTTAAGAAAGCCAAATAGTATATAAAAAAGATCGGTCGCACAACTCCACGAGTTGCGGTCTTCCCATCAATAGGTGGTTCACGTCTTCTCTTGAATGCTCGAACGAACAAAAGTCGGACCACCAAAATGACCCAAGTGAGACAGCCCTCTTGGAGGGTGCTCTCACCTATAAGTTTCATGCGGTCCCAACACAGTTCCACCAGCACCACGTCCGATGACAATGGCCACACCAGCATGACCGTCCCGATCTCGAAATCAGTCCCTTCTTGTCCCAAAATGGGCCCTAGGCGATCTTGTGTTGCTGTTGCACGACCGGAAAAAAATAAAGGTGGACCTGATTGAAAACCGTATGTGCCACGAGCCGCAATGATTACTATCGCGCAGACTCACTCTGCATTCTCTTCATGCCGCCGATCCACGCACCAGTGTCGCACAATCCCAACCGTGCACCAGCGCTGGCTCAACCTTTAGATCAGGGTTGTCGAGCGTCGGCCATGGGGCCTCGGTGGGGGTGCAGGGGATGGGGTG
>BFEA01000061.1:2016088-2029038 GCA_003427395.1 Chara braunii
AGCGCAAGACGTTGTAGTGTATAGGTAGGCAATCAATCAGTGCGAGACGTTGTGGTGTATAAGTAGGCAACCATCAATCATTGTGACGTTATCGTCACTATTGTACCTTACTATAATTGTTGTTGTTCTGTGTAGCATCAGATTGAGTGTTCTTCCCTTGCACTTAGCGAAGAGATCTAAGACGAAGCGCAAGACGTTGTAGGGTATAAGTAGGCAATCAATCAGTGCGAGACGTTGTGGTGTATAAGTAGGCAACCATCAATCAGTGTGACGTTATCGTCACTGTTGTACCTTACAATCTTAATTAACGATGTTGGCTTCGAAGCAATTGCGATGGCTGTACGCAGTGATTACTGCTTCCGTTTTTTTTATTATTCTCGTCTTAACAAAACGGCTGCATCCGGTCACCGACATACGAGTGGATGGTCGCGATCGGGACGACTTTCCTATGGTCACGAGGGTGTTCGTGTCTGATGGCGGTTTGTTTGCTGGACGTCAATCATCCTCTTCCTCCTCCTCCTCGTCGAGATCGTTGTCCTCCTCCTCCTCCTCCTCCTCCTCCTCCTCCTCCTCGACAAGATCATTGTCCTCCTCCTCCTCCTCCTCGACAAGATCATTGTCCTCCTCCTCCTCCTCCTCGACAAGATCGTTGTACTCATCGTCATCATCATCATCACCATCTTCGATCTCAATGTCATTAAGGTCGTCTTCTTCACGGTTTGGATCTTTGGCTACGGTGTTGGAGGATAAGGAGAGAACGAAGGGAGAGCGATTGAATCTGACGCGTGCTTCGGCATCTTCATCTTCGTCAGGCTCATCTGGAGTGCTCCAGGAGGAACGAATAAAGGGGAGGGAGGGGGAGCGGAAGGAGGACAAGGAGGAGGAACGAGAGCGGCGCCGAGAGTACAGAGAGAATGGTCTCAAGGCAGACGCGGCTGATGGCGATCCCGACGAGCGTGACGGAGGGCGAGCGAGGGAGAAACCGATGCAAGAGGAGAGGACAGCCGACGGCGCGAATGGGGATGGGGATCCCGACCAGCGGGACGGATTTCGAGAGAGGGACATACCGACGCAAGAGGAGGGGATAGCCGACGGCGCGAATGGGGGCTACCCCGACGAGCGGCGCGGAGGTGGAGAGAGGGAGACACCGATCATGCAAGAGGAGAGGAGAGCCGACGGCGCGAATGGGAATGGCGATCCCGATGGGTCCGACCGCGACGCGAGATTATCGAGGTCCCTGCCGCGAGTCGCCTACCTCTTGAGCGGGACAAGCGGCGACGCCCGACGAATGCAACGGCTCCTTCTGGCAATCTATCATCCGCGCAACGAGTACCTTCTCCATCTCGATCTCTCCGCTTCGCCGGAGGAAAAGCAATCTCTCGAGATTTTTCTACGTTCTAATCTTGTCTTCAAGGCCATCGGTAATGTCGAGATAGTTCAGAAGAGCAACCTAGTGACGTACAAAGGTGCGACGATGATAACCAGCACTCTTCACGGCATCGCCGTCCTCCTGAGAAGGAAACGTAGTTGGGATTGGTTCATTAATCTTAGTCCGTCTGATTACCCCTTAGTCACACAGGACGAGTTGCTGTACGTGTTGTCATCCGTGCCGCGCAATCTGTCGTTCATTGCGCACAGCAACAAGACCGATCGAATACAGCGGGCGAGAATAGAACCTGTGTTCGTCGATCCGGGATTTTATGGAACAGAGAAGTCTGATCTGATTCAGACCAATCGGAAGCGGTCGATGCCGACGGCTTTTCGGATTTTCAAAGGGTCAGCTTGGGTCTGCTTGTCGCGCAGTTTTGCTGAGTACGTCATTTGGGGATACGACAATCTGCCACGTCTGCTTGTGGCTTATTTCGCGAATTTCGTGTCGTCGCCGGAGTCTTATTTCCAGACGGCGATCTGTAATTCGCCCGACTTCGCCGGGTCTGTTGTCAATGTCGACCTTCATTACGTCCAGTGGATGGGGGGGGGGCAGCATCCGATGGTGCTCAATGGGACTTGGTACAGTGCATGGAGGGACGGTACCTTGGAATTGCTGCAGGGGGGGACGACGGCCTTCGCTCGCAAGTTCAAAGAGAATTCTTCTGTTCTGGATGAAATCGATGAACACGTGTTGGGAGGGAGAAAGCCAGGAAGATTCGCCGTCGGGGGATGGTGCGCACGTGACATGTCGAGTACTAACGAGGAGGAGGAGGGCAGAGGGACCATGGGGAAGGGGGGGAAGGCGGCGGCGGAGGGGGAGGAGGAGAGGGAGAAGGTGAAGATGGTGGGCGGGGAGGAAACGAACGCCGGGGGACGGCTAGTCCCCATGATGCGGATGTTTCGTCGACGGAGGATCTTTAGCGATGGAGGAGGAGAAGCCGGTCGGGATCGGGATCATGGCGGGGTTGTTGCTGGCAGCGTTCTAGGTTCAACTCCGTCTTCTCATGGTCCGATGGGGAGGACGAATGATCTCGGATCCGACGGTGGGGATTACCAGGTCGATTCTCATCGTAGTTATTATGATGGAAATGCGGAAGGTGATGATGATGATGATGATGATGATGATGATGATGATGATGATGACGACCCTTGCCGTGCTGTCGGTGACCCGAACAATCTGCTCATTCCTAAAGGGGTAAGTAGATTTGAAAAGTGGCTGGGATACTTTCTTCAGAATGATTCTTTTCGGAACAATCAATGTTGATGACGTCAGCATCATTATCGCATGGGAAAGAAGAAACAGATCGAAGGTAAATTTGTCATACTCCTTTGACCAGGTAATTTAGAATCAAGGTAAAGCGATTTGGACAAATGAAGATTCAATTGAACAGCCATCAAACCGAATTGGTCAGTTCAATTTTCCTTCCTAGTACATTATCAGAACCGATTTGAACAGCCGATATAGGTTGGGAGAAGTGTTGACTTTTTTTTTTTTTTAAGCACGGTCCGTTACGTCCAGAACAAAGGGTTGAGGCCCGCGACCTCACAATTCAACCCGGAGTTATCCTGGCAGCCTCAGCCAGTTTCGCTTACCGTTCGGCAGAACCAGAGGTCCAGAACCAATTACGTTGCCAAAATTCATGACTCTCCTATTCTGTTTCCTTATTGAAAACTACTGTTCCTCTACAATCCGCTCCTTCCTATCCGTTGTCACATTTAGCTAACCTACTTAACAGTCTAAAGCCGCTACCGGGCATTTCGCCCAGTGGAGCAGAACTCCTTATTCCTAGGTAACTCTGCTATTGGGCCACTGCGCCCCTACTGAACCGAGTGCCCTGGTTCAATGGTCTATTCTAGTCCTACCGAACCGAGTGCCCTGCTTCAATGGTCTATTCTAGTCCCCCTAAATACAACTAAACAAGACGAAACAAACAAACAAACAAGTAGACCATTTTGGACATACCAGGTATACGTTGGGAGGAAATGATGAGAATTTTGGACGAAAGGATTTAACAGCTTTTTGAAGGGGGGATAGAGTTAGGCAGATTGATTTAAACCACCAGTACTTGGCCCAGCTAGCGGCCGCGGAAAAAAAATAGAGTAGAAACGTTTCTAGTGGGATGAATTTGGGCGCTCCTGTAGTGGCCCGTACGTTTCAAAAATAGAGTAGAAACGTTTCTAGTTGGATGAATTTGGGTGCTCCTGTAGTGGCCCGTACGTTTCCTAAAATTGCGTAGAGGTAACGCTACGCGACTGTAGGAAGTACTAGTGGTTTAACAAATTAGTATTGACAAAAAAACACATTTAGTCCAACAATCAACCGATTTGAGATTCTGCACAGACCATCCGGACCTACAAATGTATCAAATTAGTGAAGTGATTTTGCATGTTAGTCACATGCATCTGAATCACGGGCCTGCTGTTCCTGTAAACTGTCGACCTAGAACTTCGCCTTGATTAGCTTTGCGGACGTTTGGTGTCACCTCTCTAATCCATCTTTGGCATGTCTCGGCAGTGATCCGCAAAACAACCCGGTTTTGATTGCATCAAGCAGATTCCCCTGCCCCCCAAGTTCCTCACGACAAACGCAGGTCTTGACGTGCCCGAAGACCCATTCTGCTGCAGCTTGGATTTGAATCCAGCTGACAGTGTTGCCAAAGCCGCTCAATATGCTGTTCGCCGAGAACAGGAAACACATTCCCTCCTTTCCTCTTGGTTGTCTCTGTGCCATCAACCTCGAACACGATAACAATGTTGTGCACCGTAGTGCGTGGAAACCCATAGCGCACTGCAGGCTGTGCAATCGTTTTGCCTTCAACGAAGACCACCTTTGAACATGGTCGATGAAGTTGTACCTGCCTCTCTTGCCCTAACGGACATTGTGGTTTGTACAGAAGGTCACCCTCGTGCAAGACGAGCGAGTCAGGCATGTGAACGCACAAGGCACGGGGGTCGATTCTCGCAGGAGTGAATGCACTTTGAAGTATGCACGCATCAGGAGTGAATGCACTTTGAAGGATGCACGCATCATACGCGGGAGTGAATGCACCGGGGTAGCCGGACCTAGGTGGATGCATGCAGAGTGAATGCACGTGGGTAGCCGGACCTAGGTGGATGCACGCAGCACACACGTGAGTGACACACGATTTGCTGCGGGCCCCACCAATTTATGCTCTCATCTGTCTCAGGGTAGGACCCCTTTGCTTGRCGGTGCTTGGTGCCAGGAAAACATCTGCCAGCCCAGRATCGTAGCCGAACCTAGGTGGATGCATGCAGAGTGAATGCACGTGGGTAGCCGGACCTAGGTGGATGCACGCAGCACACACGTGAGTGACACACGATTTGCTGCGGGCCCCACCAATTTATGCTCTCATCTGTCTCAGGGTAGGACCCCTTTGCTTGGCGGTGCTTGGTGCCAGGAAAACATCTGCCAGCCCAGGATCGTAGCCAACGGGAATGGACAAGCAAAAAGGGACTCCGCCGCCACAACAATTTTTGGCATTTCTCGAGGTTTATGTTACCCGATCAGGAAGACTTGCCTTTCGGGCAAGTTTGCCTCCACTTTTTTAGCACACCAACCAAGCCCTGCGCTTCCTGTCCACAAGGGATCTGTGAGTCTAGAGGGTGCGTTCGCCGAGCTCTAGAGGTAGGCAAATGCACCCTCTAGATTTATCCATCCCGTGCGGAAAGGAAGCAACGGGGATTGGTTGGTGTGCTGAAAAATCGGAGGTAGGCAGAGTGGAAACAAAAACGCTTGCGTTTGCTGCCAGTAGTGGAGTCCCAGAAAATATATTCTGAAGGCTTGCCGCGGTCCAGTATTTTCTTTCCACTCTTCCTACCTCCGCTTTTTCAGCACACCAACCAATCCCCGTGCTTCCTTTCCGCACGGGATGGGTAAATCTGAGGGTGCATTTGCCTACCTCTAGAGCTCGGCAAACGCACCCTCTAGATTCGCTCATCCCTTGTGGAAAGGAAGCATGGGGCTTGGTTGGTGTGCTGAAAAAGCGGATCTGGTAGGGTAACATAAACCTCGGGAAGTGCCAAAAAATGCTGTGGCGGTGGAGTCCCTTTTCGCTTGCCCATTCCCATCGGCTATGATTCTGGGCTGGCGGATGTTTTCCTGGTGCCAAGCAGTGGGGTCCTACCTGATGTACGTCATTGTGTATCCGTCAAGTTTCTAGAACACCTGTCCGTGTATTGGTTCACAAGATGTCTGATTCTAATCTATGGTTTGAAGAAGCTTCTTCTACAAGAATCTAAAATGCTTGGACTACGTGCGCGAGCCCAATCTACCGGTCCAAGAAGCCTCTACGAAATTCGGAAACATGTGGGATCTCGTGGCAAGCCCGAAAGTTCCTTCACTACATGTTGTCGGATCAGTAGCTTAATACTCCAATCGACTTTGCGAGAGGGATCTCCCCCCGCCGCCCCCGCGTCTGGGTAGCGAACACGAATGAGAAATGGCTGATGGGGCCAGCTAGTCTTTTTTTTTTTATAGATAATTTGTGAAATACCCCTATAAGTTGAGATATATGTCAAACTTATAGGGGTATTTTGCAAAGTATCCCCCCTCCCCCCCCCCACCCCAAAAAAAGTCAAAATGCCCCTAAAAGATGTGGGTAGAGTGGAATGCCCTTGGGGCCTAATTCTTTGCGTTTTGTCCGTCTGGCCCGTGTGCGAATTCGGAGTCTGGACCTCGTCGTTGGGGCCTGGACCTGCACTCTGTCTTACCGGGTCTGCCCTCCATACGGGGTGGGCAAGTTTGTGCAATACCTAGGCCCACATGTGCGGCAGTTTGCCTCCCCGTTTCAAACTTTCGAACTCCTTCGCAGTCTCTGCCGCTGCCTCCAACTCGTCCTCCCCTGCCATTCTTCCTAAGTTCTCCTTGGCCACGTCACCATCTGTGAGATCCTCCTTCCCGCCTCTCTCTCACTCACACACACACACACACACACACCCACACACACGCACACACACGTCATTTCCATTCAATAAGTCCGTGTGAGTGCTGCCCATGTTATTTCCATTCAATAAGTCTGCGTGAGTGCTGCCCACGTCTGTCTTTTTTTTTTTTCCGGACGTTGGTACATCCACAAACTGTCGAAACACAGATATGAGTCCGAATCCTAATGGAATTAGATGAGTGAACAGAACTCTCTCTCTCTCTCTCTCTCTCTCTCTCTCTCTCTCTCTCTCGATCTCGACAAGATATGCTCATCCTTCTAGTCTACACTACTCTACAACTTTATTTTTGCTGTCATTAATCAGGGGATAATTCAAAATGTCCATCCATTACTTAGTTTCGTCCTCCTGTTTTTTTCCTTCCCCCCCCTAAATTGTATTTATTTTCCTTGGGGTTATCGCCTTTCAAGCCATATCAGACAAGAGCGTGGGTCTGCAAAAGAACCGGATGAGCATGGGAAAAATCAAAGGGATTGGCCGTGGATCCTGAGGATGGGTGTCTGGGTGGCTGATTTGATTGATTGGAAGGTTGATGCAACCGCAGAGGATCATCAGCACAAACTTCCAGTGCCAAGATTCAGACACTTGTGATAATGCAGATGCAGATTTGGCCAGAGAGAGAGAGAGAGAGAGAGAGAGAGAGAGAGAGAGAGAGAGAGAGAGAGAGAGAGAGAGGTGGGCAGGGGGATCTCGGAGATGGTGACGTGGCCAAGGAGGAGAGCTTGAGAGGAATGGTGGGGGAGTTGGAGATGGGGATGCTTACCAGCGCGGAGATACTTGGACCTGTAGGGGTAAAACGAAAATTAATAGGGCGTGGGAAAAGTTGGCAAGTACGGGTCATTTTGCAAAGATGGACAGTACCTGGTAGGTGGTATTCTGTGAAGATGGCGGGTCCAACTGATGCCAGCAACATTTCGCAAAATATTTTTTGTGTCGGAGGTGTATTTTGCCCTACCCACATCTTTTAGGGGCATTTTGGTGCAATGAATTGCAGTTGCTGTGCACTAAGTTTGTCTACTGTTTGGCTATTCTGAGCCCTTCGGGACTTTGATCCGTGAACCTGTCGCTGGTAGTCTCTATTTGGCAGTGTTAGACCCTTTAGGTCTTACTGTTTTGTCGTTTTCTGCTCTTTTGGAAACTGGTAGGCCCGTATGTCTCTCGTTTGCGTCTCCTAGTCTTGGGTCCCCGCAGTCTAGGTTTCCAGCCACATGCATGTAGGCAGATCTTGACTGTTTGGCTGCAGATGTTTGCTGTTTTGACGGTAGATCTCCAGCCAGATGTACGAAGGCAGATCTTTACTGTTTGGCCGTAGATTTGCTAACATCTAAGGCCAAACAGTCAAGATCTGCCTACATGCATCTGGCTGGAAATTTACTGTCAAAACAACAAACATCTACGACCAAACAGTCAAGAGCTGCCTTGTACACGCATCTGGCTTGAAATCAAGACTGCGGGGACCCAAGACTAGGAGACACAAACGAGAGACCTATGGGCCTACCAGTTTCCAGAAGAGCAAAAAAGGAGAAAACAGCAAGACCTGAAGGGTCTAACACTGCCAAATATGGACTACCAGCGACAGGTTCACGGATCAAAGACCCAAAGGGCTCAGAATAGGCAAACAGCAGACAAACTTAGTGCACAGCCCGCGTGAGCAACTGCAATTTATTGCACCAAAATGCCCTACCGCCGAAACAGCAAACATCTACGGCCAAACATAGTCAAGATCTGCCTACATGCATCTGGCTGGAAATCTAGACTGCGGGGACCCAAGACTAGGAGACACAAACGAGAGACCTACGGGCCTACCAGTTTCCAGAAGAGCAGAAAAGGAGAAAACAGCAAGACATGAAGGGTCTAACACTGCCAAATACAGATTACCAGCAACAGGTTCACAGATCAAAGTCCCGAAGGGCTCAGAATAGGCAAACAGCAGACAAACTTAGTGCACAGCCCGCGTGAGCAACTGCAATTCATTGCACCAAAATGCTCTACCGCCGAAACAGCAAACATCTACGGCCAAACAGTCAAGATCTGCCTACATGCATCTGGTTGGAAATCTAGACTATGGGGACCCAAGACACAAACGAGAGATCTACGGGCCTACCAGTTTCCAAAAGAGAAGAAAAGGACAAAACAGCAAGACCTGAAGGGTCTTGTGGCACTGCCAAATAGAGACTACTAGCAACAGATTCACGGATCAAAGTCCCGAACGGCTCAGAATAGGCAAACAGCAGACAAACTTAGTGTACAGCCCGCATGAGCAACTGCAATTCATTGCACCAAAATGCCCCTAAAAGATGTGGGTAGGGCGAAATACCCCTCGATCAGATAGGTTCGCAGGTGACTGCTGTGTTGTAGGTCTAGGGAAGTCGGGTAGAAGTAGGGAGAGGCTGACATGTTCCTTCCTCATTTTTTTTGGAAGTGGCGACGGCAGTACGCGAGCTGCAGTATTTCCATCACTAAGTCTTCTTCTTCATTGAAGGGGAACTTACTTGGGCAGCCATAGCTGGGGCGCCCTGCTGCTTGAGGAGGCAGCACCTGTAGTAGGTCATCCAGGTGCTGATGCCACTGCCATCATGTTGCTGTTTATGGGGGTTGGAGGACGCCTCTGTTCATCAAGCGGATTGTTGCTGGTTGCTGCCATACCAGCTTATTACCAGGGCAGCCATCGTCTTCTTCATCGAGGTTCACCTTCTTCTTCACAGTGGTTTGTGGCGCTGCAACTTGATATCTGGTTCATGCCAGATCAGCATCTGTATTCACAGGCTCGGGGCATGATATGATGCTGTTTTCAACAGTTGGCTATCATTGGACGGTGGGGGTCGTAGGGAGAAGAGGTCAGTGAAACTTCGCTGAAGTGTATTGTTGGGGTTTAATTGGAGGTGGAACAGATTTCGTGCTTGAGATTCTTGGAGTTGTTTGGTTGACAGGAGGAGAGCAGGGGGGTTAATAAATAATTAATTGATTGAAAAATTTTTCTCTCAATTTTTTTATCTGGTTTTGGCTTCCGCTGTGCAATCTCTCTCCATGGTTATGGTCTGAATCTGCTCTCTCCAGTCTGCCTGTCATTGCAGAAAAATGTGTTATGGGAACATTTGAATGCGCTTTTGAGTTGTGAATCAATCGAACACATAACATTGGCTTATATCTCAACTTATAGGGGTATTTCGCAAATTATCCCTTTTTTTTGTTTTTTTAACTTTTTTCCCTTCTTTACTTTCTCTAATCGGCCAGGTAGTCAATTGAGTGTAGGAGAAAGGATCAGTGAAAACATCGGCCATATAGTGCTTTTTTTTTTTAATATTCTTTTTTAATATAGACTGCTTTTCTCACATGCTTCAACATATAGATTTAAAAAAAAAAAGAGAAGGAAAGATAGATAAATATTACATCTCCGCATGCACGCTGTTCTCAGTAGAAACCAGACGTGCATTTTCCCTGACGCTTTTTTTTCGTGCCAGGCTGCGCTCTGGCGCTCCTCAGGGGGCTTCTCCCCAGACTGCCTTGCGGGACCACCATATTCCTGACCATCTGAGGGCATACTCACTCACACCAGGCCCTCAAAATCACAAATTTGAATCCCAAAATGAGTGGCTAGATCTAGCTCTTCCTTTGCAGGGACTCTATCTTGCCACTCATTTTCTGATTTTGCGAGTTTGAGGGCCTAGTGTGAGGCGAAAGGAGGTATATCTGTTTCAGGGCAGCAGAGGGTGATCAGGCAGACAGCTTTCAACGCCCAACACAACAGGCAGACAGTCTTCCTCACTCAAACAAGCCTTGACAAGCAGCAGCCATTCTGGCCCTATTAGGAAGAATTAGCCTTCAGCAATAGTGCCTGCAAGACAATTTCTCAACTTCTCAGTTTACTTTCTCAGTTAAAAAGATGCATTTATGGGATGGTAGGGGGAGGGAGGAACTAGTGTATAGCAGCAGGTATATGGCGCCGGTTCCCAGGTGAAGAGGTTCCCCCCCTCCCTACCTCCTGCTCAGTCAATCCGCTGGATGCCAGGGCAATCAATGCTGGCAGGAATCTCTCATTATGGCTTTTAAATCTGTTTATGGGACGCTGGACCCGTTTTCCAGCAGGTGATGCTCCCCACCAATAGATGGAGTCTCTCCCCGGGTGGTAGTAATGTCTGCTCTTATCAGCAACACTATCACTGGCAGGTGTGAGCATGCCCTGAGAATAGAGGGCCACTGGCCTTGCCCTCTGTTTGTACTTGGTCTGCTATTTACCGGTTTAGTAACATGAACACTGTCCTACCATCGTCTTCCCCCGAACATAACACATACGTGGTGCAAACGAATACAAGGCGTAGTTTGCTTACTATTCGGAATAGAACGCACAACAGCTGGTCTATTAGAATACAACGCATATGCGTTCTATTCGTTGTTGTTTTTTTTTTGTTTATTTATTTGTAACTCGAATACAATGCATATGTTCGGGGGAAGACGGTAGTCGCCCCTGCCGGTCACGCACGTGTCGGTAGCAAATTTTGTAGAAAATTCAAAATTTAAGATGACGATTTTTTTTTTTTTTTTTTTTTTTTTTGAACACCACCACCCCTGGCGGTGCTAGTGCCTGCTGATACGAGCAGTCACCACCTAGCACCTAGGGGGAGGCTCCATGTATTAGTGGGGAGCATCACCTGCTGGAAAGCGGGTCCAGCGTCCCATATACAGAATTTCTGAGAAACATGATTATGGGTTCTGCCAGCATTGATCGCCCTGTCTCCCAGGGGATTGACTGATCAGATGTATCGAAAGTGTCAAGCTGTCCAGTAATGTAGCCTTTGTCCTCCGTATCTCTTCAGTACAGACTGAAATCGGGCCAATGACCCATAGCTACTGAAGGAACGAGTAGGCCGAACGGACCTTGTAGCTACACAAGGAAATGCGCTGACCACAGTGATAAGAGCAGCTGTTGACAATGCGACTCGTGGTCGTCCTCTGTAGCCCAATCTGGATGGATTTCGCTACAGGTGGGGACCACTCTACACCTGTGACTCTGTGAGCAGAGACCTGGCGAAATGTTTGGGCTGTGGAAAACCGCCTTATGGGGCGCCCTTACCTTAGATTGTGTCACGAAAAGACCTACCGGAGCTTACCATAGCGGTAAGAGCAGCTTTTGAAAATGGAACTGGTGGCCCTTCTCTGTAGCGCAATCTGGGTTGGGCCACAGGTGGAGACCACTCTACACCTGTGAGCGGAGACCTGGCGAAATGTTTGGGCTGTGGAAAACTGCCTTATGGGCATCCTTACCTTAGTCAAAGATTGCTTTGCCAAAATGCCTGCCCGCCTATGCACTCTACGATCTCTCTACATCAGAGGTGAGAAAAGATGTCACACACAAAGGAGGTCCCCTACACCAGAACAAAACCTCAGCTAGTGGGACTTGGGCCCAAGTAGGTAAGCTAGTGGGACTAGGCGTCAAGTAGGTAAAAAGCCGAGAAAGATACTGAGACCAGGTATGTGGGTGCATGGCATTTTTTTTTGTTTTTGTTTCTGTTTTTGTTTCAATCAATAGATGCACCAAAATCCTGTTTCCGGCAAGTGGCCTAGCTCAGTTGGTTAGGCACGGAAGTGGCATTCAGGAGGTCGTGGGTTCAATCCCCATTGACCACCTGTGGCACTCCTGGTGCCAACGAACTAGGCACGGAAGTGGCATTCGGGAGGTCGTGGGTTCAAACCCCATGCAACCTGTGGCACTCCTGGTGCCAACGAACTGAGATAGCTGGCTTGCTCACCCCATTCAGTATTGGTAGGGTTGTTGCCCATCACGGGTGTGTTTGTGTGTGTGTGGGTTGGGTATGGTGTGTGGGAGAGTGCTGGCCATAGACACTGCTGTTACTTGATGGGGGGTGGGGGAAGTAGATGGGAGGTGCAGCTACTCACAAGATGCTCGGTCTTTGCGTTTGCCGGCCCCCCCCCACTGGCAGCGGCCCCACCCCACTCCCTGACCACCACAGATTAGGGTGGGGGGCAACATGCATCCCCTTGATTGTGAGAAGTAGCTATGCTTGAAGGGGTCCCCTGTATAGGTTTAGGAGCAGTGCGAGGTAGGTAGTGATAGGCGAAACTGAGAGAAGAATATAGCTTAGAAAAAAAAAAAACCTTCTTAACTTTCAAGATTGAACGAAAAAAAGAAGCGGAATTACATCTTGTACCCACTTTAAAGGTGGAAAAAAAATTGCCGCCTACCCGACAAACTGCCCATCTTGCATGTACACCCGGGAAATCCCCTGTGGGAATTTTTTTGGATGTGCAGTCCGACGCTGGTGCCATCAAATTGCAGTTATACCCAGTTAATTAGTGGGTGCGGATTATGGATATATTCCGGCCAAACTCTGGACATAGCCGGGACCAGAGTGGACCCGCCAAATTACACCTATACCCAAGTAACGGGTGGCACAAATTACTCTCATAATCAGCAGCCGATTGGCCACAATGGTCATCAGATTCTGTGTGTGTGTGTGTGTGTGTGTGTGTGTGCATGTGTGTGTGTGTGTGTGTGTGTGTGTGTGAGAGAGAGAGAGAGAGAGAGAGAGAGAGAGAGA
>BFEA01000061.1:2048869-2063869 GCA_003427395.1 Chara braunii
ATGATAATGCTGATGATGATGAACTTCTACAGATTCTATGAAATCTATGAGATAGTAGTTCAAATGCTGATAGTGATGATGATCATAATGATGATGATGATGACGATGATGATGATAATGATGATTAGTATGAAAAAGACTGCTATATCAACAATAATAGCCTCCCTGTTTTCTTCTTCGTGAGAGATGATGAAAATACTACAATTGCTAAACACCTCCTGAAATCCACAACAGTTTTCCAAATACTCAAGTATCTAAGGGATTTCCAACAGATCATAACAAAGCTCACCAAAACTGACTTATTCTCTGACAAACTCATCCAGGCCTCGTGCCCCCTAACTGCTAGGTTACAGAGCAACGCGACTCACTCCAGCTCCGGCCAGTGTCGTCCTGTGTCAGCAACCCCCAGTTGTTCGTTAGGATGCCCCCTGCATAGCATCCCCAGATCTCTCTACAAGGCCTCGTGCCCTCACCGTCGGCAAGTTACAGGGCATCACCCCGGCTCCGGCCAGCGTCGTTCTGGCATTGAACAACCGAGGGTTCTGAATATAACGGTCTGAATTCAGTGCAGCTTCGTACAAACCACCGGCAGACCCTCAGAGACCTGAGAAATTCTTCAAACTACCAAGCATAACAGAAGAAATCAAGAAACGTTCCAACCAGGAAGCTTCCACGAGTCACCGCACAGAGAAACTTCCCCACAAACCCTGTCCCATGCTGCCACAGCCGAGGAAAACCTCCTCGGCCCCAACCTGGAACAGACCCCCTCCTTTCTCCCTTCCACAAAGGCAGCCAATTCCCTCCTAGAGGATACCTTCACCCTCCCCTTATCCCTGTCTGCCCCCGCCGGGGTTGAAGGCGACCAACTCTCCCACCCCGGCCCCAAACAAGGACGAACCACAAATCTGCCCCGCTCCCGACAGGGCAGCCGCCTCACACCTTGCAGTGCCCCTGTAGAGTAGGGCTCCCGAATACCTCCCCCACCCTGCCCCCAAGAGTCCAAACCGTGACCACATAAGCCCTATCCCGACTGAAGCACACCCATCAGATCAATTTTTTAAGACATGAGTGGAAAAATCGGAAATTTCAAAGGATTATGATGGAGAGAAAGGTAGATGAGAGTTTTTTTTTTGGTTTTTCAGATAGCGATTGGACAGCATCCTGAAGATGATGACGTTGAAGATGATGATGACGACCAAACTCACCTGCTAATGTGAAAGACGAACACGATGGCGATTGGACAGCATCCTGAAGATGATGACGTTGAAGATGGTGATGATGACCAAACTCACCTGCTGATGTGAAAAACGAGCACGACCTTGAAACGCCACACCTAATGATGACAAACTGATGATGATGATAGTAATGATGAAAAGGAAGACAAAATGGTAATGCTGATCGTACTGAAGAACAGTACCAACAGCGCCCTATGATTACAAATTGATGATAGTGATGATGATGATGATAATAATGGTGATGATGATGATGGTGAGATGATGATAATGATGATGATGATAATAATAATGATGACGACGCTCAGATAGATGTTGATGGTGCAAATGACGAACACCTTGGATGATAACGTAGTGATGCTGATGATGGGGGTAAACAGCGCCCTATAAGGCAACTCCTCTGACTTGTGGATCTCACGAAATTCTGCCTGCTGACGTTGTTGCAGGATCTGTGACGGAGGACTGCTTACACAAGTCACAGATGTCGTCGAATCCCATCGGCAACATATCGGACATTGTGGACATGGCTGGGGATTTTGCGTTGACCCACAGGAGGTTGATAGAACAAGCCCATGACCTGGCAAGAAAGCGGGGCGTTCTGTTCGAACGAGTTTCGAAGATGGTGGAGGAGATGAAGCGGCTGCCCACGGAAATTGACAACGCGAATGTGAAAGAGGCCATGGCGGTTTCGAAAGCGGAGGGCGCGGACCGCACCGTCGAAGTCTTGCGGGAGGAGGTGTTGCGGCTGCAGCACCTGCTGACCGCTGTCGAAGGACAGGACGAAAATTCGTCGAAGGTGCAAGGATGTACCCTGAGTGGCGATCATAGAGCCGCCTCTCGACCGTATGAAGGAGGAGTAGCGAGTGTCGTCGTCTCTGTTGGGATAAGGGTATCTCAGAGTGCACCACGTTCGCATGGCCACCGACGCGTCGGCACGCCCCCTTCGATCCGCAGACCGTCTACCATCGACGGGTTATCCCCCGAGGCCAATCGCCGTCAGGTGAGCGTTGTTGCTGAGCAGTTAAGGAGGGCAATGGCTATGGACCCAGATGCATGATGTGGCGTCCACTCTGCAAATTGGCGGATTGTATTTAGGATAATGTGTAACAACGGGCAGGATAAACTGTTTTTTTTTTCTTTTTTTTTTTCTATTTAGGTGGAAACTCTGCGCTCGTAAAGACAGTTTCATGCGTTGCGTCCGCGTAGCGACTGTCGTTTTGCAGATGTCCCATTTCATTCGGCGCTCGGGAAGGAGGAGGGGGGGGGGGGTTGCGGGTTGACTGGGGGGGGAAGGTTTTGGTTTTGAAGTTAGGATTCGTTCATTGCTGTAGGACTTGCACGGGAGCATTTTGGACTGTCGGTGTTCGACGGGCAGTCTCCGTTGCAGCAATGACGTGTTTTGAATCTGTTTTCCTTTTATTTCTATTTTTATATTGCTCGGCAGTGTAAACGTGATCCGTTTCGAGGCCGGGCAGTTAGAGGTCGCCTATGGTTTGACCATCTGTCGTTTGAAGACAAAAGTTTTGGAGTAGTGCCCGTAGCTTTCGACAGTACAATTTTTGGATTGCAACTGGCAACGTTTTCGGTTGCAGACACCGGGGTGTGTTCCTGGCCAGCAATATTTGGATTGCCGTGTGTTCGAATTCTAAGATGATGTGGCATTTTGTTATCCTGGCACTGTCTGCCATCACTTCAACTTTTGTGAGCTCAAAAAATGTAGATCGAATAAAACGGCTTTGTGTTTTTGTTGTTTCTCTTTGCATGTCTGTGTCTGTCACCTTGTCTGTGACCAAGAACTCGACTTTCTTTCTCTTTTGCAAGACTGCATTTGTGACACTGTCGGAGAAATTGAATTTTTTGTTTTTCCCTTCTATCATGTCTGTCCACCCGCGTCCAATTACCACATATCATTCCTCTACCCAGCAGCAGATGTACACACGATTCTGAGCCGGCAACAACATTTATTTTTGTCTGTGATAGGACTACGAAAAACAACAATCACAGTACTTGGGGACATGTGTTGAAAACGGAACAAAATAGGAAAGGTTGGCTTGCCTCTCGCTGGTCACAGACACGCATAAAGTGACAAATGGTAAAAAAAAACAAAAACTAAAGCAAACCATTGCGAAGATAATGCATTCCCACATACGATGGAAAGACTGACACAACTTGTGGATTGCATGTCTGAGTACAAAAACAGAACAACGAGTCCCAATCCAGTACGACCTCATAGGAAAGGTAGAAGCATGGGAAGCTGACAGTCAATCATGCGAAACATGGTAGACAAAAACTTTATGGGGATCCTTGGGGCACACGGAAGGAAGCACGACTCTGTCTTATTTAAAAATTTTGACTTGCCGGTGGAGTAGGAACCGGACTGACACTCCCCAGAATGGAGATCGGGCCAGAGCCACCACAACCTGTTTGTGTTGAGCAAAACAAAACATCCCCCCTCTTTTTTTTTTTTTTTTTTTTGAAACAACACCCCTACTGTTGCTAGTGGTGCTGATAAGAGCAGGCACCGCTAGCACCTGGGGGGAGGCCCCATCTATTGGTGGGGGGCATCACCTGCTAGGCTACTAGAAAACGGGTCCAGCGTCCCATATACAAATTGAATGTTGGGTTACATCCGAAAAAGGTTGGGGGGGGGCTGCCATCATTAATTACCCTGAAGTCAAGGGGATTGACTGAGCAGGGCCCTAGAGAGGCAAATACCTGGCGCTGCACACTGATTCCTCCCACCCCTAACTAGGGCCTCATACTCACTGACCCAGCATGCTCAAGCTGCATGAAAAAACGAAAAAAAATTGGGTATTTTGGTAGAAGAAAGAATAACCTCCCCGGGGGGCTCCGGAGGGCCATTTCTTATCTAAGTATGGGTTAGCAGGAGATGGGCTAACATGATTCCTCAGTTAGGACAGGATTTCAGCCAGGGAGAGGGCATGGGGTGGGAAGGGGTTGGGGAAGTCCGAGGGGTGGCGGAGTGGGAATGAGGGTTCAATTCTTGTCCAGTCTTTAAAACATAGGCCATGATAGGCGGTAGTCTCTCCTCTCCTCCAAATCCCACTGTCCCTTTCCCTCGTCATACCGCTCATCTTCCCCTTCCTGTCTTTTGCAAACAGGCCGAAAAGGCCCCTTTTTGTGTTTCCATGGATTAATGCGCATTGTTTGTAATAAAAAAGGCCCGTCCCTCTCAGGACCTTCGTGACTTTGGGCCGATCTTTGGAGTTCCATCTTTTTGCAGTTCAGGAAATACATGGGAAATACGCGAGCCTTATTGAGCGCTCTAGGGATTTGGTTCGACGGTTAGAAATTATGGAATAAGCGGACTTGACGTGTCCTTTCTTGTGCATGATTGTTCTCGACTCCGCTTGGAAAACTCTAGGAATTTTCGTGAGAATCTGGATTGGCATAAGACTTTTTTCGCGTGTTCACTTTACGCGCAGATATGGTGTTTTTTCAATTTTGAATTAGCGTAGGACTCTAAGCAAGCTGTAACTATTTTGGTGCCCTTTTTGCTTTCTCGTCGACGCCATGCATGCGAGCTACTCCCCCCCCCCTTCCCGCTTCCCTCGCTACCTTCGACACTCTCTTCTTCTCGCTCGTGCTTTTTCTCTCTCTGTAACAATTTTTCCATCTCTCCCTTGCCTCTTACGCCTTTTCTCTTCTTGATCGTCTGAATCTTGGTCCTGTTTTGCGCTATCCTTTGCGCCCTTCTTCTCCTCGCTCTAATCCTTACGCCGGAATACCCTGTCGATCCCCCCCCCCCTCCCCTCTAGCCAAGGAAAAGCGCCGTGTAACAAGGAAATTCTTGTTACACGATGATTCTGATTGGCTACGACCGAGCTCAAGAGGATGGCTTTCTTCTGGCGATTATCCCTGAGCCTTCCCTTACCCCTCTCTACCTCGGTCTTAATCTTTCCTAGCATCTATCTCCTCCCTCAACTATAAATTTCGCAAGCGCGCTCGAAAAACTCTCTCTCTCAACTCATCGGTCTGTTTCCAGGAAGCAGTGGCTAGATGGTACGAGTAAAAGTGCGAGTCGAAAAGTCCTAACGGGCTGACTGTAGCCTTGTCGGGGCAATGCCGGCTGTGCACTGGATTGCCCGACGGACTGTGGGATTTAGGCAAGACACTGCAGAGGCTGAGTTGGCGGGGTGACGATCGCTATGGTGGGAATAGCACGTGACGACGGGGATCGTCAATGCCTGTGTGAGGATCGTAATCGGAAGTTGAGTGAATGTATGGCCTGGGCCCTCAGTGGAGTTTCATGGTGGATGCGCCTCTTTTGCCTCGAGTCTAGACTTCAAGAGTGAGTTCCATTTACCCGGCATTTAAGCCGGAATTTCTCCTCAAGATCACCAGACTTTCTTGTGTAATTATCTTTTGCTTTCTTCTCTCTTTTGATCTACGTCTGTCCTCCCTCACACCTTCTTTCTGTTATGTTTCTGCTATAATGGATGGACTATGGACCTATGGTGATTTCTCTCCTCCCACTCTGATATGTGTATGAAGTGGATCTGTGTATACGGTCGTACGTATACGGGCCGTATGTACTCCCGTACGACCGTAAGTACGGGCCCCCAGCCCACCGTACGGCCTGTACGTACGGACTTTGGGCCCCCCGTACGTGGCCTTCCGGGGGGGTGTTGAGGGGGTGAATGCGCTGGGGGGGTGTCGGGCGTCGGGGGGTACCCCCCCATTCAAAAAAAATTAAAAAAAAGAACTTTTTTTAATTTATAAATCTGGGTGTAAAAAAAAAACAAGAAAAAAAAAAAGATTGATTGATTGATTGATTGATTGATTGGTCGATGGATTCAATGATTGATTGATTAGTTGATTGATTGATCGATTGATTGTAAAATAAAATTAAAAAACGGAAAAAGAATAAAAAAAATCCTTGATTGATTGATTGATTGATTGATTGATTGATTGATTATCAGTGGGGGGGTCGCCTCCCCCCCGCGCATTCAACATCAACATCGAAGAATATCGGACTTTCTAAATGAGAATGAATCTCCCGCCAGAAGTCGGGAAGATTCATTTCGATCATTTGCCTACCTCCCCCACACACAGAGAGAGGGAGAGAGAGAGAGAGAGAGGGGCCGTTCAGGCTGTTTTATTATCATTGTAGTATTAGAGGGAACCCTGTAGCAGCCATCCCGAGTTGAAGCTTCCCAACCTGCAGGTGGGCGATACCGACCCCGGAGGGAAGGGTGTAATTTCTGTTTTGCAATGTAGGGGAAACAGAGCTCCAATCCTTGGGGACATCCGTTAAAATTGGAACGATACAGGGAAGATTAGCATTACCATGGCCCCTGCGCAAGGATGACACGCATAAATCGAGAAATGGTCCAAAAAAAAAAAGAAAAAAAAAAAGAAAAAAAGAGCTCCACTATAAAGGCATGATTGTGACGGTTGCTTTCATCAAACTTTTACGGGACTTGAACGTTTACCAGACTGCCAATGGCCAAGACAAAACCCTTGCACTACGCAGGTATACGAGGGGGGAAGATCCACGTATCACGTGCAGGCAGACCGGGGGTGTGGGGGCATGAGATTTTATTAATAATTCTTTAAGCCCAACCAATTCAATTACCTTCAATGCTTCGAATGAAACAGAGCATGCAATTTTCAGTTCCCCACATCTCCATTCTTTTCTGGATGAAAACTCACCAAACAAGTCATACTAGATGTATCCCGCCCTCAATGCTTTGAATCGAAAAGGAATCGAGTTTGTTATATAAAAAAAAAAAAAAAAAAAAAAAGCCTCACGAAACAAGTCATAGATGTACCCCTCTGCTGGCGAAATGAAAATCCGCACAAACGTCCTTCGGGACATCTGTTAAAATTGGAACGATACAGAGACTGAAGATTAGCATGGCCCCTGCGCAAGTAAGGAGGACACGCATAAATCGAGAAATGGTCCAAATTCAAAAAAAAAAAAAAAACTGCACAAAGATTCCCTGGTCGGACAAAGCAGTACTCCTACCAAAGGAACAAAAATACCCTGCACTTGCAACTTCCACGGACATCAGGCACCGGAACTGCCTCACTGCCTCCATCGGCCCGTGCACTTGTCTAATATCTACTACCCCTCATTCTCTCTGACTCAACCTTCCCATCCTGTTGCACATGTGCCACCACACACTGTCACCCTGCTCAATCCATTGGGGAGAGAGCCTTTCTTGTTTGAACTCTCTTTTGTTTTGCCCTTATTTCTACGAAGATGTGCTAATTTATTCATGTTTTGTAATGGCTCCAGTCATTACAAAAATGTTAAGTTTCGTTGCTTGGGCAGTAATACCCTTTGATTATTTTATTTTTTTTAAATACCCTTTGATTATGGTATGGTACTGTCAGATTTAAATGGTTTTTCTTCTTCGTTAAGAGAACGCAAACTCTCGGGCAGATATACGGATCTAATAGATCTTCATATTAGCCAAAAAAATGTTGCAAGTTGTTAAATCCAATTTGTTTGAAGAGAAAAGGAAAAGAAATAAAAGGAAAATAAGCCAATCTATTTCTTTGTAGCGGTCTTTCCTGACCGGTTTGTATTCCTATTTACCCCAGGCCCAGGAACAAAAATAATAAATTGCATCCCGTGCATGAAACCACGAGGACTGCCCTGATACTGGAGATGACCTACGAAGAGGAATTCTTGCCAGAAAGCTCGGCCTGAAAACGGTTTTTGGTGTTCCTAATCACCCCACGCCCGTGAACAAATTCCAAATTGCATCCCGTGCATGAAACGACTACGACCGCCCTGATATTGGAGATGACCTACGAAGAGAATCTCTCCTCAAAAAGTTCGGCATGAAAATGGTTTCTTTTTGGTACTACGGGTTTAAAGACTGACATCACAAGCACGTTATATCTTTAAATTTACAATGCTAGCACCTATGAGACACATTAGTGGCGTTATGAAAGCCAATTTTTTTTTATTTTTTATTTTTTTTATTTTTTTTTACTTTATGAAAGCCAAATCCACCTTGCTGTTGGTCCCTTGTCTGTGCAAGTGAAAGTGAATTCCATCTGATATTGCCTATCAAAACCGAACCAGAGGATGCAGGATTTCGTTACTGGCATTACTTAATACTTAGGATTTTTGCATATTCTTTTCTTATATTCGTTTTGTGGAGCCTTTTCGATGATGTGAGGGACGCCGGACCCGGTTTCCGGCTTTTATATTTCAAAAGCAGCCGTCCTATGAACCAGGCCAAAGCGCCTGGATCATACGACTTTTTTTTTTTGTTTTTTTTTTTTTTGTTTTTGTTTTAAAGACTAATTCTTTTAAGCCCAACCAATTCAATTACCTATCAAATCTGGACATCATCATATGACATTAGGCTGCCTGTGTTTTTTGGGGAAAAAAAACAAACAAACAAAAAAAAAAAAAAGAAACGAACCACCATTACTGCGGAAGGGTGGGAACCCAATCAAATTACCAACCCTGCCCTGCTCAGCCCGCATTGTTAGGCCTACAGGGTCGCAACTACTTTCTTTTTTTTTTTTTTTTTTTTTTTTTTTTTTTTTTGGTTAAATAGCAGCGAGCCTACTGTCTTTCCAGACTGAAGGGTCGCAACTAGTTTTTTTCTTCTTTTTTTGTCGGGATCTAAACTACTTCGATTTGCATATGCATCTGTTTTCGATGCAAATACGTTTTCTAGCCTCTTGAGTGGAAATATTTTTTTGGATTTTTTAAATTTTTGTGGCCCCCCGGGTGTAACGCTGAAACCTACCCCACTTTTTTTTCTTTTTCTTTTTTTTCTTTTTCACCGCTGACTCTGAGTTTCTTTTTTTATTTTTCTTTTTCTTTTAAAAATGCTAAGCCACATTCTTTAGACTTTCTGGTCAACAGAAATCCGAAATTAAGATTGCCAAAGTTGAGGTACTCAAAATCTTATACGCTTCCGCAGTGCTCACCTGGGGTGTGAAGCCTGTCATTTTGCAGTGTGTATAGGGGTCACGAACTTTGGAGGAAGGGGGGTGGGGGCGGATACTTGTGGCGCAAGCTGCAAGTGGTGGTCTCCGCCTGTGAGAAAGCACCCCTGGCCGCCAGTTAACTGGGGCCCACGGAAAGCCTTTAAGGCTTGATATTATATGTTGGAAAAAGGCTGGCAGCTGCAAGTGAATCATGCGTCACGGCTGTCGCGGACTCCGGGTGGCTTAGGGGTGGACGCGCGGTTGTCGCGGACTCCGGGTGGCTTAGGGGTGGACAAGAATCCGCGTTGGGAGGAAGAGACTGGGAGGCCCCGACGTTTTTGAAAAATGAGCAGGGATTCGCTCCGACCAGGCATAGGTTTAGCATGTAACGGACGGTGTACGACGAATCTGCAGTGTCGGCTACTGGAAAGCTTGACGGCCTCGGTCAGTTATTTTTTATTTTTTTTTAATGCAAAGGCCTCGGTCATTTTGGAAGACGAGCAGAGAAAGTGTTTTTTTTTTTCCCACGCGTGTGATGAATTGCACATTTCTTCAAATTTCAGCAGCTACACACAAAACAAAGGAAAGAAGCAAACACGACTTTCAGGGTTAGGATTTCAATGACATTTGTTTGGACGATGGTCAACGCCGTGAAAACGAAAACATAGTACATAGTAGTGTGATCAAACGATTTCCTCAACGTCCGGCACAATCACACATAGTAGTGTGATCAAACGATTTCCTCAACGTCCGGCACAATCACTGTCAGCAGTGGACACGGAGATGTTCACTGCAGACACCTTCATGAGTCACTATCTTTGTTTATTGAGAGAGTGAAGTTCGATTCAGTGTCCTCACAATCGTCTTCTTCTTCTTCTTTTTTTTTTCTTTTTTTTCCTTCTTTTTTTTTTTTTTTTTTTTTTTTTGGGATTTAGGGTGCAGGTATAGTGGTTATAACGGGAAAAAAAAAAAAAAAGTGGTAATAACGCCTACGCCGACAGTAAGGTCAGGACACCGACACACATACTTTGCACAATCAATAGTTTTTGACGTCACAGTTTGCAATCTGTGCAGGATGCTCGTACATAAGACCGACACTTCGCTTGGCATGGGGGGTTGGAAACCTCCCCACCCCTCGACGCCTAATAGACCCCAAAGAAGGCACAAAATATCCGCAAATTATATGCAGCGGCAAGGGCTGCAAGACCATCAGCGGATCTTCAAAAACAAACGTGCACCCCACCTTCACTGACGAAAACAACAAGGCCGAGGTCCAATGATTTAAGGGCAGGGGGTACTTGTGCCTATTTCTTTGTGTCAGTAGGGGTGCGGACGTTGACGATGCGGAGTTCCGCGCTGACCTCACACGACTCCTACACCGATGTCAGATTCTTGGGTGAGGAAAAAAGCACACGTTCCGGGGCAAGGTCCCACTTGCACGGATTAAGAGATTCTGGCCGTTGATCTGCGCTATCCACGGTCAATATCGCTTAATTCGTGTAAGTGGGACCTAGCCCCCAGCCATCCCAGCGAAATGATGGGGTGTAATTCGCCTGCCGGCGCTTGCCGGTCACATTCGTCGTTGTGGAAAAAAACACATATGGCAATGTTTAATTTCTGCGATAATGCAGCGATATCATCGTGCGATCCACACCTGCGTTGTGGAAAAAAACGCATCTGAGGTCGAAATGCCCAGATAACCTTCTTAAGGTTCATCGTGACGAATATTACCTTATTGGAACTGATATTTTGGGTGGCATACATGATGGCTGATATTTTGGGTGACATACATGATGGTGAGTGTACAACCGACGAGGAAATGGGTTAATTCGGGATCGCCCGAAAGTGCAAACACTGGGGGCGACGGAGGGACCATAGTAGTGATTGATGCCAGACATCACAAAGGGTCCTATGGAGAACACAGATTTGATTGATCATTCACACGGCGTCCATCCAGGTCGCAGTTGCCAAGCCTCTGCCGGCTTACTTACAGTCGCTAACTAAGGACCTCCGTGAGAGTTGTATGCGAGGAAACTTGCACATACGGTTCGGGAAAGGCTCTCTGATGCCTATCTATGTATGAAGGCGTCAGTTATGCTATTTCACTCAAAGATTTAGTAGGTTGGGTAGCCTTTGCAATATTTTTGTCCATTTTTGTTTTTTATGCACCTAACGTATTGGGACATCCTGACAATTATATACCAGCAAATCCTATGTCAACTCCAGCTCACATAGTGCCAGAATGGTATTTTTTACCTATTTATGCAATTCTTCGTAGTATACCGAATAAATTAGGAGGTGTTGCTGCAATAGGTCTTGTCTTTGTTTCACTATAGCTTCGATCGTCTCATCGGCGTGGCCGATTTCGACTAGCAATGAAATGAACGGAGGAGAAGAACTAAAAGGTTTGAGCCGTTTCACACAGTCAACCCCCGCAATGGAACATTGAAAAAAAAAAAAAAAACCCCAGTCTCTGACTCTCTGCTGATGTTCATATGGGGTCGTGGTAATCAGGGAGGCACAGCAACTGTGCCACTCAGATGATGCTCGGCGCCCCCGTTTTCCACGTACCAGATCCTGCGTTACGTTCAGGTTCATCCATTCCGTTCCATTTATTGGAAAGGGAAACGTTCTCTCTTCCCTTCCACACATTAGGCATTAAAAAAAAAAAAAACTACGACAGTCGAGGGACGAAAAGTATACGTTCTTGTCCGTCACACATCAGGCATAAAAACAAGACTACTGTATTACTATGACAATCGATCGCGGCAATCCGACGGTGAGGAGATCGAGCCGACACCAATATGTTGTGCTCTATTTGCCATTCATCCATTCCGTTTTTTTTTTCAGGCTGCTCTTTGGAAAACAAGAAGACGGTTTACCCACAAGCCGGAATGGGTGATCCAATCTTTTTTTTTCCCAATCATTTTTATCCTCTCCTCCGTAATTCTGGTTGACGTCCTCCCTCCCCTTTTTCACACTGCTAGTATGTTCTCAAAGTCAAAGAACTGTTGGACAACCACAAAAGCAAGAATGAATTAAATGATGACACTATGACATGGCACGGAGGCAAGCCCAGAATCACCAGGCCCACGTCCTCCCTCCCCTTGATTTTTGGAACACTCCGGGAATGTTCTGAAAATCAAAGAACCACACAAAAAAAAAAAAAAAACCTAGGATATCTCACTACCCTGCCCTCACGACTACATCTCATGAAGGCGAGCCCAGAATCATCCTCAATCATTCAAACGTATTAGACGATGACGTCCAGACGTCGCACTACACTATCTTCCTCTTCGTTCAAAAAAAAAACGAAAAAAAAACAGCGTCCTTTTATTACTTAAAAGCAATTCGGGGCCGGGGAATCTTCCTTCCATTGGGTTGCAGCTCGCCCATCTGTTGCTCAGAAATGAAATTCCAATTCCAACTCAGAGCAGACGCACAGGGGTATTCAGTACAATTAACACACACCCCCCCCCCAAAAAAAAAAAAAGAAAGCCTCTTCGACTGACCACCGCAGGGCCCCTCCTTTCTCTACCATCTGTCTGTCCATCAACCCGGGTACGTATCAATCTCTCCCTCCCCTCCTCTCGTTAACTCGCACACACACAACGCCCTGATAAGCCGGTGACAGTCGGAGGAAACAGTCTGGCAGAGCCATGTTTCTTTGTGAACAATGAGAACTCAGGTGGAGTTGTAAGACAACTTACACGCGGACACATACAAAACACCAACAAAAAAAATGGTGCCTGCCTCTCCCTTTTCTCTCCCATCTTTGCCCTTGGTATCTCTAATAATGGTCCTTCCTCTCCTCCTCCCTCCGTTGGCGGATCTGTTGCGAAGCCAGCAAAGATCTGCTAAGTATTTTTCTGGTGGAGGAAATCACCTCCGTTTGTCCTTTGCCCCCTCACCCTACCACGACCAACGCACACATACATCAAGACAGAGAAAAGGGTACTGCCTCCCCCTTTTTTCTCCCATCTTTGCCTTTGATATCTCTATGCACCTTCCTCTCCTGACTCTCCTTGCGAGACTATTGTGAAACTTTAAGCAAGGAACGCTGTGCTACGTCATTTTCTAGTGGAAGAAATCCACCTCCGTCTGTGCTTTCCCCCTCCCCCTCGATGTTACACCTCTGTGGAGTAGAACCTTTACTGTCTTTACAAGCCAATAATCGTTGATGACCGTGGTGTAGAGAGCAGGGTTGGGGCCACGGGTGGGTGCCCCCTGATTTGTTTTCACCTGTTTTCATTCTTTGCTTTGTCCGACCATCACGTGAAGAAGCTGCAATCTGTACAGAGTCTAATTCCTCCTCCTCCTCCTCCTTCTCCTCCTCCCCGCTTCACGCTGATTTGTTGTGGTCGGAAGGTCCTGCATCTCTCTCTTCCTCTTCCTTTCTTTCTCGATTGAATTCGTCGGAGGGAGGGCTTTCAGATTCTTTTAAAGGCCGTCAATCAGGCCCCCCACACTGTCGTGAATTGCAAAGGAAATTCCTGCTGCAGGAAGGAGTTTGACGTGGTTGGCTCCCAGTCCAGCGTACAGGGATTTCACCCCCTCTTCCCTGATGATGCGTTTGAAGGCATCGCGCATGCCAGAGTAGTACAGGTCTCCGGCCCTTGAGCTGAGTGCAGACTGCAGCTGCAGACGCCTCTGCACCGTTTCCAAGGGATACACCAGCGTCTGTGCACACAGCGCTGCAGCAGTGGCGCACAGAACCACACCCACTGGCCCCAGCTCGGTATCCGACCGCCCGGCCTTCCTCCTCCTGTAGCGATCCTCGAGAGATGTAAGGAGGTAACTGCTGAAGAGGATGTAGGGAACTGCTCGGAGGAGATGGGCACCAACGCCATCGTACAAGCCCTTCACCCCGCTGTTCCTCACAATGGCCCTGGCAATGCCAAGCACCTCCCTGCTCCCAGCTCGAGCCGCCGCTCCTCTACCAGCATTTTCTGTCACAATACGCCCAGCTGATGAGGCCACCGACTGGTTCGGCAGGGACTGAACTGCAACTCTGAGTGTATCTATAGGATAAGCAGCCAAGATTCCAGCAGCGGAAGCGAGTATACCCGCCGTGTTCCGCCGCAGTTCTTGCAATAGGTCGTACTTAGACTTGCTTTGCTTGTCGACTGCACCGCCTTCTCCTCCTCTGCGCCCCTCCCCCACCCCCTGGGCGGGAGCGTCCATTTCCACCTGACCAGGCACACGGCGGCGATATCCTCCAGCATGAGCGGCAGCTGGGTTGGGGTCGAAACGGCCCCCAGATATCGCCTTGAACACGAGGGCCTCCACCACCTTGGCAGGGAAGAGTCGCAGCACGTTGAGCAAGTTTCCCCTCCACAATCCTCTGTCCCCCCCCTCCCTCGCGCGTATTCCTCTCAAGATTGCAGGCATGCTCTCTCTCGCTGTGCGAGGATAAACCATCTGCAGGATCTTCACCCTTTCCAAGGGCGCGACCAGGGTTCGKGCCACGGCACCCGAGATGGACGCCGCCAGACTGTCCTTGGTCGTCAGCAACTCRGGRAAYTGGCGAAGGTCCGCCCGACCCGCSSGCCCGCGGAAGGCAAGCGGCAGAGCGGCGTCCATATCGCCTCCGAAATCGATGGCAGCTCGAGCTCTAGTGTTTGACTCCAGAACCTCTCCCGCCTGGCTTACCCATAGCAGGTAATTTCGCAGATCCTCCAGTSCCAMCCCCTCCTCTGACMCCGGCTTGCCCAGCTTCTGTCGCTGTCGTACCGACCACTCGTTCTGATAGGCCGTTTTCGGCGGGATGTTGTACGTTCGTAGGACGTCGAGTACATCCTCCTTGGTTATACCGCCTCTTGCGCGGCGCTTCTGCAGTTGC
>BFEA01000061.1:2068869-2070268 GCA_003427395.1 Chara braunii
AAGGGAAGAGACAAAGGTAGGTAGGGATATAAGGATCGGGGGGGGGAAAGGGAGAGTTACACTGAGATTCTGGAAAGGCAAAGAAGGTCCGGCTTTACCGCCGCAAAATCACACCAAAGAATAGATTCACAACCAAGAGGGCGCACTTGCCACCAAATTCCAACACGGCCCTGGGCCAGTCATCCACTCAACTCAGATCACTTGTCCGCATTCGGACACCGACAATTCTGGTCGTCGCGTGTCATCCTCCACCACTGCGATCGTCACCCCGCCAACTTAGTCTCGACGTGGCTTGCTTGGATCCCACAGTCTGTCGTGGCGACCTAGCGCACCGCCAGCCAGTCTACAGTCGGCTCGTCAGGACTTTCCGACTTGCACCATACACACATCATCTAGCCACTATTTCCCGGAAGCTGGCCGACGAGTTGAGAGAGAGTTTTGTCGGGGCGTCGACGGGATTTATAGCTGCGAGAAGGGAGAGAGACGCGGAGAAAAGAAAAGGATGAGGTAGGGGTGGGTATAGGAGAGCTTGAGAGTGACCGCCCGTTGAAAGCCATCTTGATCCCTCCTAACTCGACCTCATCCAATCACAATCGTCGCGCAGTAAGAACTTACACGACGTTTCTCCTTGGCTAGATGGGGAGTGAGGATCGACTGGGTTTTCGAGCGGGAATCTTAGAACGGGAAGAAGAAGAGCGCGAAGGATAGCGTGAAACGGGTCCAAGATTCAGATGATCAAGAAGGAGAAAAAGGGCGCGCGCTGAGAAGGGGAGGGAAAAGCAGTTACAGGGGGAGGGAGCAAGAAAGTGTGTGCGCGCGAAGAAAGACGGTGAGAGGAAGGAGCAGGGAGCTTGCTTGCATGGCGCCGATTGGCAAAATGGGAATAAGCACCAAGACACTTGCAGTTTGCTCCAATCCTAGGCTAATTCAAAAATTGAAAGCACCATATCCGCCCGCAAAACAGGCGCGGGAAAGAAAGAACGTCTTCCGTCAATTCATATTCTTACAGGAATTCCCAAAGTTTTTAAGGTCGAGGCCGAGAAGATCCGCGCACGGAAGGTCATGCGACATTCCGTTAATTCCGGGATCTCTAACTGTCGAGCCAAATTCCAAGTGCACTCGTTAAGGCGCGCGAAATTCTCATGCATTTTCAATCAAAACAAAAAGGAATTGACAGCCTCCAACGAGGTGCCTTTAATCGGGCACAGACAGAGGGGAGGGGGGGGGGAGGGGAGTTACACTGGGGGTCGAACTGTACACATCCGGATGCAGAGAAAAAAAGGGTCCGGAAGATGGCGCAGGTCCGGAAGCTAGTACGTCACACACACACACACACACATTACAATCTTTCTCTCTCTCTCTCTCTCTCTCTCGCACACACACACACAGACACACACAC
>BFEA01000061.1:2107080-2117369 GCA_003427395.1 Chara braunii
ACACACACACACACACACACACACACACACACACACACACACACATACACAAGAGGACACACACACACACACCAACCCCAGCCACGCCCCTTTTTTTTGTTGATTTGTTTTAAATTTTTGCATCTTTATTTTTTTAAACACCTAATTTGGCAACAAAAAACCGAAAAATATTTCAAAACAAAATATAGCACAACTCAGGGACCATATCCCTCATAATAGAAATAAATAAATAAAAAAATTTCTGCTTTTTTTTTTTTTTTTTTAAATCGAATTTCGTTTTTCATTTTTTTTAAATCTTAAACGAAGTTGGATTCCGAAATAAAAAACATAGGGGTCCCTATATTTGTTTTTTGTTTTTACGTATTTTTAGGGGTAAAAAAAATATTAAAAAAATAGGTCGCAGACAGGGTCTCATAGACCGCCGCCGTGGCCTACTTTTTCGGCCACAGCGGCCGAAATGCCCTCGGCCTAGGCCGCAGGTGTCACATAGGCGCAAATAATTCCTACGTAAATTCATGAATCAACAAAAAAAATTCTCAAAATTAAATAATCATTCTATAGTGAAAATACATTCTTAATTTTAAATTTTCATTCCATCATAAACAGTGTCATTCCACTTTTAAAATTCCCCGTCTTACTTGAAAACTTTCATTCCAATAATGGGGTATCCCTTCTAATTTGAAATGCTTGCTAGAGATGGAATGGAAGTCTGGATGAGTTCGTGATTTTTTTTTTTTTTTTTTTTTTGATAAATTTTCACTTTATATTTCAACACAAAATGGTCGAGGCCGGGGACCTCACAATTACACCCAGTGTTAACAAAGAAACTTGCTAGAAACCGGGTCCAGCGTTCCACGACCACTCAGTCTCAAACGAAAAGGGAACTCCTCAAAAGCCTTGAAGCCCAGAAAAAAATGGTTGAACTAGTCACGACAAAACTCTCTATTCCGTCATCTCAAACTATGATGTCCTTGCAGCGCAGAAGGGATTCGCCACCGACGTATGTCTAAAAAACGGAACGCTATTAGCAACGAACTACGAAATGTAATCTGCAACTCTCGAAAGTGCGCAAGGAATTACACAAAAATTTTAACCGTATTAACCCTAAAATTATTCCAAGAACCAACTAAATTAACCCAGGTTTTAAACGTACCCAATTTATATTGTCCTACCTACACCACAGAGCACTGGCATGCTTCTAACGTTGAAACACTAATGGCTCCGAACCACTAACTGTAGACTGCAGATCTCGAAAGTGCCCCAAGGCAATTCACGAAAATACAAATACAATTCCCCGAGGAAACAAACTTCGAAAGATCTATACGATTCAAATACAAACAAACGACAGTAACAATATAAACAATTCAAAATTCAGCTACGTAGACAACTCTAAATTCCATAGGGTTCGGAGCTTAGAGCAGCCACGTATAGAAGGTCCAATTCCCCGAGCGACGTTCCCACCGCCACTAGTAAGTCTCCCACACCCACTAATGGTGCCGCCCCTCGAAGGACTTCGGAGCTTCACAGACCCATTAAGGAACTCGCAATAAGCAATTGACAACAACCGAGAAAACAGCCTGTATAAGATAAACTGCAATATCTCCTAATAGGTAGGATACACTGAGAAGATCACAACAACAGGAAAAAACCCCGGAGCTTACCACATGGACAACCCAAACAAACTTTGAATAATCTACACGATTCCAATACAGAAAACGACAGAAACAACATAAACAGTTCAAAAAACGGCTACGTAGACAACTCTAAATTCCATAGGGTTCGGAGCTTAGAGCAGCCACGTATAGAAGGTCCAATTCCCCGGGCGACATTCCCACCACCATAAGTAAGTCTCCCACGCCCACTAATGATGCTGCCACCCCAAAGGACTTCGGAGCTTCCCGTACCCAGTTTAAGCTAAACGTAATAATATTGTATGATTGAACAACCCCCAATCCAAAATTCCCAAATATTAATCTGCGAAGAAAAAAGAATTTCCAACAATGAAACCACCAACAGCAAAACATTTCCAAAGATCTGCTCTGTAGACAGCTCTAATGGGATAAACTTCAATACCTAGGAGCTAAGAAAGAAAATAGGCATTTGGATGACCCACGCATCAATACTTACCAAAACACTATAAAGAGTCTTTGTTGAGGCGTAAGAGTGCAAAGCACTCCCTCCCCACTCAAGGGCAAGGCTACGCCCAGGCACTGTCGCCATAGCTCTCACACAGTTATGGTGCCTGGCAGGGTAGGTGCCACGTAGGAATGATAAAAACCCCAAGCTCGCACGCCACACCTATACAGCCGAGACTAACGACGACCGAACACCGCTACCTCTGCTGGCGCCGCTGTGTTGTCGGGCGCATCGGTCTGGCACCGCACAGAGCAGCGTGGGACCCTCCCGGCCGCGTCACGCAGGAGTTGGATCTAAATCCTTCGTCGCAAATATATATGGAGCTTCCACAAGCCGCTCTGGCCAAGTGCGCCAGCCATACCTCTCGAGAGCCCCTACGACAGGATAGGGCCTACGCGATGCAGGACTTACCTCCACCATACGGGAGTTGTCACCTCCCTTCGGTGGGCGTATCCCCGCCGAGCTACCACTCCACAGAACGAAAGCTAATCAGTTGCAATCGCAGAGGTGGACCAGCTGAGGGCGTTTCTCGTTTGCTGTAGCATAGGGGGTACGCGCGGTAATACGCCTCTATCGGACCCGCACTCGGACCGACGTCCTGGGGGGCTGAGGTCCCAAGCGCGGTCCGGCGTCGGTCGACTATGACGCATCCCACACACCACGTGCACACCACTCTAACAGCCACAAGACAACAACACACACACATACATACGAAACGACACAACACAAACAACGCGACAACGCTCCTAGCCCCTCGGTAGACGTCCCATAACTTTCCGATACAGAAATCGGATAGGCGTCGCACGCGGGACTTAATATACAGTCGCGCGGATGCAGGGCTAACTCATATCCACTCGCAATGCAAGCGTACGCAAGCAGTCGCAGTGATGATGTACTATGTCGTACCCACACTCGCGCGGTCCTCGTTAATCTCGAGGGTCGCATTCGACACTCAAGTGTCGGCTGACACGCGCCTTGAGGGTTAATCTCTCGGCGCTAGACAACCGCCATGCGGGGTTGAAGATCACACACCCTCTTCTGCACCTTATGCAGAGCGGGTGGTACGCAGGTCCACACCTGTGGTGGCAGTCGTTTCTTGTAGCCCTGGGGATGAGTCATACTCCAGGTCTGGGCGAAAGTCAAGGGGTTTGACTTTGACGGCTGTCATGGGCTACAACGTCCAACCATAAAAATCTCTAATAAGCAAAGGATAAAAGAGGATCCCCCTTTTCTCTCAAGACACAACTTGGTTAAGCCCTTATGCAAAATTAAAGTAGGTCTCCCACATACTCTGGGCACTTTATTAGTATATAAGGGTTAGTTATATAGGACGATCACTTCTCACAGTCACAGTGAGGCTCCTCTCAGCCATATATGTACGTAATCGCAGACAATCACATCCAAAGTCCGAGCCACAAACGCACCTGCAATCACATCAAAGATTCATCCAAACGTCCCCACACTACACGGGGTCAACTTCAACCATTTCTTGCACTCATACCCCTCGCTTTAGCCATACAAGCCTCACTCGTGCAACTCTTAAATAAATACTCACTACTTTTGTTGGATGACCATTTGGTAAAGTCCAAGTGAAAACACAACAAAACAGTTCAATCGCAAGGCTAAAGCCTTTAGGTTAAGTGGCAGGAGCGAATTGAAGTTGAATCGTAAACCGACGAATCGGCAACCGACCTGTTATCAGTGATAACAGAGGATGACCCTCAAGGGGGTCGAGCTGAATCTTGTCCAAGTCATGAATCAAACGGTCAATAAGACCTGTAACACAAGACAGGTCAATCCCCAAACTTAAACCTATAAGTTCATGGAGAATAGTCCCCATATCACGATCTTACTTAAATCATCCTATTTGACTAAGCCTAAATCTACCTCTAAGCCAGTGTCCAAAGCAAAGGTGAAGTAATAGCAGAATCTCCCCCATTCAGGGTGGATCGCCAGAAAAGTCACCTGTCAAAATATAATTTATCTCCTTTAAACTAAAAAAAAAATCGTCAGCGCTTCCCTTAGGAAAAGTGTCTTTTCGGAATTTATATAAGTCCAAATATGAAAGTAGAAATAATCTTTTAACTCTTGAAAGTCAATTTTTTGTCTAACTCCCTGAATTAGTAAAAATTTGGGCAGCAGTCTCTTTAGAAAGGGAGACTTCTCAGATTTACACTAAGTCAGATATGATTTCAAAAGACAACTTGAGTTCAACTAATACAAGATTTGACCAACTCTCTAGTTTTGCAGAAATTTCGGCAGCACTCCCTCTAGAAAAGTGTTTTTCCAAAATTTATACGAGGTTAAGTCCAGAATTTGAAAGTAATTTTGACTTCTCAAAGTTCAATTTTGTCGAACTCCCTGAATTAGCAAAAATTTGGACAGCACTCCCTTTAGAAAATGGGAATTTCCAGATTTTTACTACATCAGATATAAAGAAAAGACAAGTTGAACTTTGACAAGTCAAAAAATTGCTGAACTCCTTGGATTTGTAGAAATTTCGACAGCGCTTTCCGTAGAGAAAGTAGCTTGCCAAGATTTATACAAAGCCAGATACAAAAAAAGTTATCCCAGAAAATGCGAGAATTGATCTAAGTTAAAAAAACTTAGCTCAGAAAATGCATGAATTGAAACTAACTCCTATAGCTCTAAAACGTGGCGAGCGACTAAAGAAACTACCTATCAAACTGAAACTCGGACCAAGTAGTAACCTCACTCAGCCTCATGCAGGTCAAACCACAAAGGTAAGTACTCTCAGCATCCCGAGTTTATCCAGACAACAATAGTTCATGATCTTTCAAGGATTTAACCCTTTATACCCTACTTACACAAGGCATAAAGTCAGGCCACCCAAACTTATGGAATGCGCCTAACTTAGCCATTGAATATACACAAAACAGAGGGCACAGTAACTTTTCTTTTTTTTGGCCATATGACTAGACCATTCTAGTCGCCCTGAACTGTTTAAAGTATCCAAGTTATATATACCTGTTTTTCCTTTTGTCTTCTAAGGCTGCATATGACTGAATCAACTTAAGTTCAGTCTGTCCCAGCTTACCATCAATTTTATTCTTAATTATACTCTCTTTAAGTTGTTATAGGCTATAGTCAGACCACCTAAACTTATAGAACAGTCTGATTAGCTCGTTCTTAAATAAAATAGTAATAGAGTATAGCCAAACTATAACCATTGGGTTTCAGTATGTGCGAGGCTTTGAGTCAGACCCCCTGAACTTACAGAAGGGTCTAACTCCCTGCCAATTTTATTTCTCTCTGAATCATCATGTGTGTGGCATCGAGTCAGACCCCCTGAACTTACAGAAGGATCTGCCCCTTTGCCAATATTACTTCTTCAGAATAAAAACATGAAGAGACTGAGTCACCTGAACTTACAGAACAACTCGGTCCCCTCGTTCAGAAACAAAGAAAACCTAAGAAAACCCAAGAAGCAAGGCAACTCAGGGTACCTAAACTTATAGAGCGCCCTCAGCTCCTGAAAATCAAGCACAATCAAACCCTCACAAGTCAGAGCAGTCAGGCCACCTAAACTTATAGAACAACCTGACCCTCCATGCAAAACCATAGCACTGGGTCTCCCCAAACTTATGGGGACATCCCAGCCTCCAGAGCAATCAGACCCCCTAAACTTATAGAAGGGTCTGATGCTTCAATCAAAACCAAAAGAAACAAAGCACTGGGTCTTCCCAAATTTATGGGGACCTCCCGGCCTTAATGACCCAGCCAATCATCAGGCAATCAACCCACCATCCTGCCTTTCCCCAGATGCAGTTCTTTTCAACAATCTGAATTCACACAATCAATAAAGTTCAAAGTGAACTTGAGCAGACGTTCCTTTACTTAGTCTAGTTCAGTCTCCTGAAAGTCAATCCAAAAAATAAGATAGGGTTGCACACCATATATTCAGCCAGAGATGCAATGGGAAATACAGATAGAGGCTATAACAGGGTTTTATAGGGGAAAAGCAAATGGTTACCTTTCAGTTCCCTGCCTCCATAACTCCTCCTGAGTTCCGGCAGAGCTGCCGCAATCGGTGGGCTGACTCCCCACAGAGTCTTGCCGCGGTCCTACGGGTTGCAATCCCGCCTGCCGCCTTCCTCTCATAACAGGATCAGACTTAGAGTAAGAAGGGCAGAAGGAGTGGTTTCAGACGCTTGAGATACAAGAGAGAAACTGACCCAACTCTCAAGAGAGGGCCTTGTTTCCCACGCAGTGCAAATCTTTTCTAATTCATATTCTACTAATCCTACAGCAAAACTAACTCCGCCATTCACTTCACGCTATCCGAGAATGTTGGAAACGAGCCTTCATTCGCCCGTTTCCATCAAGGAACGGGCGTGCAACCTCTTCTTTCCCGTTGCCATGCCCATTCCTTTCATCCCTGCCATCTCTCCGCGCACCCCGTTTCTTACTAACCTCAAATTCTACTAATCTAACATCAAATCTAAGCTTATCATCGCGTTCGCCTCGCAAAAAAAACGAGGAATCCTATCCTACTTTGCTAAAAACGGTCTAGAACTGACCGAGTTATGATGATTTTCGCTATGCATTTCTTTTTTTCCTCCTTCCGCCGAATGAACCCGGCGTGAAATAGCGCCCTGATTCAATCCCTTTCCTTGTTTCTCTTTGCTTAGTGCTGACACCTGTAGTTTCTTCACCTTCCCCGAAAGTACCTGGCACGGATTCACGCCAGGTTCCATCCACCTTCAATCTATCCACTACCACCTCACTCCGCTCTTTCTTACCTTTCCTCCTCACCGTGCGTACCTGGCACAGTCCTACGCTCGGGTTCAGGCCAGCGAAATGCTGCCTTCGCTCCTCTGGGCTATCCCCTCCACCCGCTGCTGTCGGGCCAGCCTCACATCCGCTTTCCCTTTGCCTGTACTCCAATGTATCTGGCGCGTAAAGACACCCCGATTCCTCTCTCTTTTCCACTATCTCGACGCCTCGGCTAGCGAGGCTTGGTCCCCCGCTGTCAGGCCACCACTTGCTCCGCCCCCGCCTCGGAAACTCCTACGCCTAGCCGTCCCATCGCCCTCGCTATCTCCCCGGCATCCTTGTCTTCCTCTCCTCCGACGTTATCGTCAACAGCGACTGGTGCCTCGTGACCGAACAGCTTCCCCTCCGACCGACCAGCGCCCGGACTCGAGCATTTCGAAACGGGAATAAGAGGACCGCCCCGACTTTATACGTGCCCGCTTCCCACTAAGGCCAAGCTAAACTCCCTCATACCACTCCAGCTTTAGCGGGTGTCTCGAAGGACTCGGCCGGGGCGATGCCCCACGATTTCTCGAGACCGGTGCGGCCACCGCTACCTTACCTTAGTGCATGAACCTAGCCCACGTCTCGGAATCTGTGCGTGATAGCCTTGCACAGGGACCAAGCGGATCTTCTCTGTATCACTCCAATTTTTCGGATATTCCGAGGGCTCTGCGCGTGGCAAGCCCCCTCCCCTCTTTACCTGCACCCAGCCCCACCCATGTCCGGGTTCACCCCCGGGCCTCCACGTACATCTTCGCACCGTGGCCACGCTAGTCCTTTTCACGATACTCCGATTTTTGACTGGCGACCCCCGAGATCTCCTCGCAACCAGTGCTCCCCGGTTCTCTTGGGGACATCACACGGTCCCGCCCGTCCCAAAGTTCGACGCAGGCCTGCATTTCAACGATTCGTGGGCGCACCTATCCTAGCAGGCTGATGGCCCAACAGTCGGCCCAAAGGGAAGGGCCCTTACCCCTTATAGCCCAAAGAGAACAAAAGAAAATATGTACGTAGATAAAAGGAACCATGCTACGGCCCCTGCCAGAGTTCCCTTAGCCCCACGACGCGGGCCCTCGATCGGATTCCCTCAACGAGGTAAAAGGGGGATAGTCCCATAAGACCCTCAACCCCTCAGCCGCTTCGCTGCTCCGCTACTCCCATACCGCCATCCGCCAGCCTCGATTCCAAAACCTCCATAGCGGTAATCCAATGCCATAACCTATAGGGCTAAGCCCAAGCCTGAGACTGATGCCCGCGGAATGCCATATAAGGAGGCGCGGCGCGGTGCCTAGGCCCGAAAAACGGCCTGGGCATCGTCCCCGCCTGCAACCAAACCCACGGCTGCTAAGTATTCGCATCGGCCTACCCAAACCGTGTCGTAGTCGCCCCCGCGCGTCATCCTATGCCGCCCCATTTACCGCATAAGGTCGCACCGTCCTTGTCTATGTCGTCGTTGGGGTCGTTCTCCACACGCTCGCTCGACTCGGCCAATGTACCAATCAAATGACAATATCCCTAGTTCCTGCTTAATAAATATTAATAGTATCATTAAACAACACGACCGATGTCCGTGCCGGCTTTATGATCAACAGCAGAAAAGAAATCACGTGCGCCTTAAACCTGCGCGCGCATCGGCCCTCGCGCGAGCGAAGGCCCTCCCGGCCGCGTCACGCAGGAGAAACTTAGGCTTTCAACTTTTCAGAGACAACTCGGGGACGACACGGTAACCTGCGTCGACCCTTCGCCGCTCCGGCCGAGTGCGCTAGCTGTACATCCCGCGGTCCCCTACGACAGGACAGGTTCTCCCGGGGCACAACTTACCTTCCCTAAGGGGCTGTCACCACCCTTAGGGGCGTATCCCTACCGAGCTACCGACCCACATGCGAAAGCTTTTATAATGCAATTGCAGAGGTAGGCCGGCCGAGGGCGTTTGCTCGTTTGCTGTAGCATAGGTACACATGGTTAAACGCCAAGTGGACCCGAACGCCGCCCGTCCCTGGAGCGCTGATCTCCCGGGAATCGGAACGACGTCGGTCGACTAGGACGTAATATTCCAAGCGTGAGAAAACCTCAATCAATCCTAGTCCCTTCTTCCAAAGACAATCAAAAGTTAAACACCAAAAGAAGACTCAGGTCAACGTAAGTTGACATATATTCTGAGATCAACTTATATATAATACAGCCATGCATACCACTCACCCTGATCAATTTGACAAGGGTTGACTTGACTTTCATCCAACGACGAGACACATGAGTTGACTCGCCTTCGGACCTCACTTATCAACAAAAGAACAAAGCATGACTTATACACGATTCGAAGCTCAAATGACATCTGACTAAAGTATCTACACTCTACTTGTAAGACGGTTGGATTGTCACGACTTTTTCGACTCGATGAGATGCGTTGCCGAGTTCTTTCATTCCACCGCATGCAGACTGCAAGCAAGGAAATGAGGACATCCCAACCCTCAAGTAGAGTTAGGATGACATTGTTCTCGCGATGACATCACTACCTTTCCAACTTTGGTGTGAATGTCATTTGCAAGTAGTCCGGCTACCACTATACGAGTCAGTACTCGACTTGAACGACCGAACGCTGGGTGCCCCATTGAGGTCAAGGATTCATTTTCAATTTTTGTTGGTCGCTTTGTCCTCCCCGGACAATAATTACTCTTCTGTTCCACAGATGATGAAGTACCCGCCTTCGACATCTTGACTTTCAAAGCAGTGCTCTGGACACATCTTCCTATCAACTAGTCTAGTTACCCTGGGCTTGCACTTCTTATGATGCAGCCCTAGCCGCTGTGAGGAAACCCGGGGAGGGGCGCCTACCGTTCGCCRAAGCCAAGGGCAACGGCGCCTGTCACCCGCCGCGCCCACTTCTGAGGTCCTCGGCGACCAACAGGAATCAAAAGTTGCGGCACCCTGTCACGCTTCTAGTTTTCTTTTTCTTTCTTTGTGCAATTTAGCAACTTCACAAAGCAAAGGGGTTCAGCGGACAACTGGTCATACCACAAGTTCATACAACCGTAAGTTTCAACAGTCAATTGGTTCAACAGTGAGGTCCTCAACAGCGTAACAGGGGAGGGGTTGAGATGTAAAATAAATAGAAATAGAATATCTGGCCTACAGACCTAGAACCCAGGTTCAATTTCTAATTAGCCAAGTCGGGGCGATCAACAGTTTACTTACGTTTGTAGATTTGGCAATGAATAGGAGATCATATCACATCCAGCATCCAATCCCATCCAGTCGGCAAGTGAGCAGCAAGGATTGATCTGCCGATGAGCGGCCGATAGCTAGTTTGCCAGTGAGCAGCCAATCCCTGATTGATATGCCGATGAGCGGCAAAAAGCTAATCTGCCAATGAGTAG
>BFEA01000061.1:2147903-2221806 GCA_003427395.1 Chara braunii
CAGAAGTAATAAGAAGAGAACGTTTTGAGAGATCGCGACCCTCATCATGACTGAATCTGGCCTGCAAGAACCCTACCATACAGACTGTAATTACCGTTGAGGTTCTGATAGGTTGGACGCGCCGGGTGACACTCGTGCAAAGAAATTCTGATTTTCTTCCCTTACGTTTTTTTCTTTTTATTAAAAAAAAAAAATCCACGAAAAACGGCTGTCAGTTCCGTCGTTTTCTACTTCAGAAGTAATAAGAAGAGAATGTCTTGAGAGATAGCGACCCTCATCATGACTGAATCTGGTCTGCAAGAACCCTACCATATAGACTGCAATAACCCTACCATACACACAGTGTGTTACCCGGACTACAGGTTACTCAGCGATGGCTTGAACATGGGATCGGAGATAAAAGTGGGGAAGACGGAAAATCGTGGCAATTAGACTTTGGAACCCTGTTTTGATTCTATTGAATCTTGTTATGATTACTTTGAAGATGGTAATGTGTATATTGCAGGGCTGAGAGCCGCTGTATTGCTTTTTACGTTTTTATTGTGGATGGAATAGATAGGAGTAGTGCTATGCACGTAGGAGGTAGTAGGGATATGAGAGTGGTTGTTGTCTATGACATTGCACGGGACAGCAATCATCCATGCACAAAGTTAGTTTTACTTGCTTGATCGGGGTGCTCAAGAGTCGCCTTACAGCTAGTATGATCGCTTCGGAAGTATGATGCCTCTCGTTTTGTAGGCAAGATCGTATGTGTCGCTTGGGAAGTTCTGCCCACTTCATGTTCAGGGCATAGATGGAGCCCTCTCTCTCTCTCTCTTTCTCTCTCTCTCTCTCACACACACACACACACACACACACACACACACACGCACGCACACACCCACACACATACACACACATACACACACAGACACACGCAGAGGCGAGTATGCATAAATCCGTGAAAGTCGGTGGATACAGATGGGTGCAGTCATGGCGTTCCTTTGGAGTTGTTTGATAGCATACGTCACAACACACCTGCTCAAACAACATGAGCTTGAAGAGAGAACCTAGTTCTGTGATCAATTGCAGAGAGAGTTTGCTGGCAGGGTACAGCTTGCCTTTGCTTCATATTTCTGATTAGCATAGTGCGGTTTTCAGGCCGATGCGCAGCCTCCAAAAAAAATTGGCTGCCCGTTTTTTTTTTTTTTTTTTTTTTTTTTTTTTTTTTTTTTTTTTTTTTTTTTGAGAGAGAGAATACTCCTTTCGATTGGTTGGGAGCTGCACCTGCTGGAAAACGGGTCCAGCGTCCCTTTATGGTCAAAACAAACATTATATGTATACAACTTCCGAACTCTGAGGGAGGATCAGATCCTCCTTCTCGTCCCAAAGGTGACGAGAGAACACCAACTGCTCGTTCTCTAGAAAACGAATCCATTGAAACTCAGAAGCCCATCGGCTGCAGATCAGCTTCAGGGCATCCTGGAGAAGAAGACAGTTGTTCTTGATTTTGTACCATTCAACTGAGATCAAGTCCCTAACTGCAGCTTTGAAAGAGTTACGTAAGCGGGCCGCAGGCCAAAAAGAGTTATTGAACCTACGGTCCCTGCGGGCCAACCACAGGGCCCAGAAACCAATAGTGCGGAATTTGTTCCCAATCTTTGATCTAGCAGACGCGGCCTGATCCCCGAACAGGACCATGCTCTTAGTCCAATATGACGATGAATCGTATGCTGCGAACCATAGACCGCTCAACCATTCCCAGAAACCCCTAGCAACCACGCACTCCCACCAGAAGTGAGAGGAGTCTTCCAGAGACCGGTGGGGGCAGCCATCACATTGTACTGAGATGTCCATGCCTTTGTCTGTGCACCAGACTGCAGTGGGCACACAGTTGTGCATGTGTAGCCAATGAAGTCCCGCTAGTTTGACCTCTGTGATCTCCGAAATGAGGTTGATGAAGAAATGGGTCCAGGCCAGTTCTGGGAGCGGTAGCTACATTTGCTTGCATTGTCTGTTCCACGAGTCCCATACTCTCATTTGGAGCGACGACGCCTTGGATTGAAGTTTGTAGCCAATCCGTTTCTTATTTTACGCGAGCAGGGGGCCGATTTTACTACCGCCCCTCACAAGTTTTTTTCTTTTTTTTTTTGACCCCCATTTTTGGAGGTGCGCCGCATGCAGTGCGCGTGCGTCGTGCGGGCCCTTTGGTGCGGCGCACGTGCGCAATTACAGCGCATTGCGATGCGATGCATGTATGTTTTGACCTTACTACCGAAAATCGATATTTTTTTTCTTTTCTTGGATTTTTTTTTCTCTCTATTCGGTTGTGGAAAATCGCAATAGAGCAACATCAAAAATCTCCATTTTTGTTTTTCTTATGAAAATTTCAAATTTCGTTGTTGAAAATCTGGAATTTCCTTCTTTTCGAAAATTTTGACTTCCTGTTGTATTTCCCGTTACTTAGAAATTCGAAATATCTTCTTTTTCAAAAATAGTTTTTTTCTAAAATTAGTGCGGGAAATCCCTCCTGCAGGTATTATTTTCCAAACCGCGAATATTCTCATGTGATCATTTCGAACTTCAAAGGAGGCCGGGAGACCTACTGCGGCATACTGCATAGCCACACGGGCCTGCAGGGCCCGTCCCGCACCTTCAGCCTAAAAGCCTTGAAAATAGGGCTTACAGGCCCCGGTCGTTTCAGCCTGAAACTGAAATACAAGGGCCTGCAAGCCCTATTCCGTTTTCAGCCTATTTCTGGGCCTTTCAGGCCCAGAGGTTTTTCAGCCTGAAACAGAGGGTCATTTTCAGGCCCTCATTGTTTCGACCGACCCTAAGACTCAGGCACGAAAGCAGGGTTTCGGGAACAGGCTATTTCTGGCCTGTTCCCCACGACAGCTCAAGCAGGAGCTGCAGAGGCAGCCCCTGCCCCCTTTCGGCATTCGCAAGAGCAGCCTCCTGGATTGCCTCGCCAACAGTCAGGAGGCACCCGAGTAGGACATAGGAGGTTCCCATGCACTTCACTGGTAGGTAGTTGTCAGTCGGCAAGAGTAGTCTTCAGGATTCGGCCGCATCACTCAGGAGGAGCGCTGCAGTAGTCTTCAGGATGTTGACTACCTTCAGGACACAAAATGTGTTGAGCCTTTAAGTGTTATGAACGTATCGAACCTCTATTGATAATCACTTTTTGGAGAACAAATTATTTGTATTCAAGCTTGTGTTTTTACTTTTTACTTTATTTGTTTCAATCTCACAAAGATATAATTATGAACATATACATATGAGCATGTAACAATGCAAAAATATATATAATAGTTATTTTTTATAAAATACAAGCTATGGTCGGTAGGTAAATACTAATTTCAACACAATCAATGTGTTAAGACAAAAAGTTGTATACACCTACCGACCTTATCTACTCCTATCAACCCTTCCTATCTACTGTGAATGTGGAAGGAAACAATAATTTAAATATTTTTGTTTGTATTAGAACATTTGTAATTTCGTATGAATATTATATACATTTCGAGTTTTTATTTGTACATTGATAAACGACAAAAGGGTCGGTAGGTGCATATAATTTTGAGGCTTAACACGTTGATTGTGTAGAAATTAGTATGCACCTACCGACCATTGCATAAGTTGTACATAACCATCAAACATAATTTTCATTATGAACGACAAGAAGGGTCGGTAGGTGCATATGATTTAGATGCTTAACACCTTGATTGTGTAAAAATTAGTATGCACTTACCGACCATTGCAGAAGTTTTTATACATAACCATCAAACAAAAAAGTGATTGTCACATGTTTTTATTTATAAAACTTGTGTGTCGTTGATCAAAGGTGCACAAAGTACCCGACACGGTTGATGGAATCTACGTTAAAATACTATGAACCTGCTGATTCACGGTACATAACAGTTCTTAAGCAGACACGTGATTGAAAAATCTTTCACTATCATCTGTGTTTCGGATATGTAGAACGGAATGGAGCGCAACATACATGTTAGAATGGAGGTGGTGGTGTTCATGTACACAATGATGTGTTAAGATTTTTATTTCGTTTTATTTTTTTGTAAAAAAAAAACATTCAAATAACATGAAGTACATGTTTCGTCGGTTTAGTGACATACCGCATTTCTCAAAGTTAGCATGCAAGTATTAACTGCAATAAAATGAGTGTGTCCATTCTCATATTGGAGTGGTGCATCAAAGCAACCAAAATGCATTCCACATATATATTGTTCAATCGTTTTATTCTTCCTTAAATCGCCGCACTCTTATGAAATACTCTCTCTTTCTCTGATTGTATGTATGTCTGTTTGTTTGTCTCTCTCTCTCTATTTCTTTACCGATAAAAAAAACATGACCTATTGCTATCCAATTGCTTTCTTCACATATTTTTTCCTCTCATGAATTTGTGGTCAGACGCCATGTGAGACGCAATAAGGAGTGGCAAAAGGACGACACGTGCGAGAAGTATAGTGATGATGTCATTTAAAATCCCTCGACGAATCCCATCAAGTTCTGATGAAGGTGCTACAAAAGACGTTACAAAGACTCATTCCGAGTCGATGCAGAAGAAAACGACAACTACCTCAGAGGACCAGGAGACACAACTAAGTCTTGGACAACGTATTGAGATCGACCTCACAAAGCAAAATGAAATTGATATATCAGATCCGACGAACGATTTTCAATACCTTGGAGACGATGGACAGAAACATGAACCGATAACACTGAAAAGCTTGCAAGAAGGAAAATTGCGCTCTTGCAAGATGCGTCGTATGCGGATGCATATAATATGTGTTCACATGCAGGGCATCGTTGGGATCGCATGGGAGGATTGTGGGGGTGCGCATCAGAGACGAGGAAAAAATATGAATTTATTATAGAAATGAATATTTCATATTTGCTTCCTTGCAGCTTCGTCACTTCAATTGGTGAAAGTTTGAGTCTGCAAGAATTTCACATCGCGCGTCTAAGAGATGGCAAGTGGTTGCACGGCACTATGATTGATTATATTTTACAGTCAATTGTCGTAGATGTTGCACAGTCGGTTGGACAGAGCGTTGTTTTTGTATGCTCGGAGATGTGGTATACACACATAGAAGGAAAACAGACAGTTAACAAAACAATGACACACTGCAGGCAAAGACTGGTTCAGGGCCGGCCAAAAAAAATGATTTTTTCGTACGCGCCGAAGATTTGGGACAACAAAATAGTTCTCGTTCCTGTTTGGAACGAGAAACATCGGACATTGTTAGTGATGATTAATGTAGGTGATTTTGTCAAAGGAACCATAAAAAACGGCAAGGAGAGACCGACTATGATGTATTTCAACTCATTGCGAAGCATCTCTGAGCCGAATTGGGGTGCATTGCGCTGTTGGATCCGGGATTAATTTCTGGTTCACAATACAGAGGGACGACATCCTACCGCTCTGAAGAAACAACATCGTGGACTGCATGAAGAAAATTGTTTGGCAAAGACATGATCCGTGTGAAGTGTGCACAGCAAGACAACGAGGACGATTGCGGGCTACATACATGTGTTTATGGACAAAAGATCATCAGACACTTTGCTGAGTTGACGTCTGACGATCCTATTTATGCAGAACAAGTTGAGAGTGTCATAAACAGAATGGAAGTTGATTCTCATGTTATCTCAGAAAAGCGTGTCGAATTCATGGAATGTATAGCAAGACATATCGCAAAGGAGAAAAAACTCGGTGACGTGAAGATAGGAGATGTAATGAAAATATTATTTGAAGGGGAATTGAAGGAGGACATGGACAATCCTTCAGGGTATATTTTTTTTCATCGATACTATCACTCATGAGATTGGATTGTCACAGCCCCTCGTTTGTTGTCCTCTTCTCTCTCTCTGTCTACGGTTTACCGGGCAGTTCTGTTTGTGACGAGATATAGATAGATAGATAGATAGATAGATAGATAGATAGATAGAGAGAGAGAAAGAGTCGTACATTAAAGGTGGGTGTTCGCCAATGCAGGACTTGCGATGACAATGAAAGGGTGTCTATTGCGGGTGATACAAACAATTTTCGAGGTGCTAATTGAAATGTCGATGATCGGTTGCATTGCACCATTTTGGATTTTTGCGCCGCATAATGACATCGAAGATTGTAACTGTCTTCTCCTTTAATAATTGTGTTAATTGAATGAAAATAGTACAGTAAGTATGTTGCACTCAATGTCTGCATAACTAAACTTGTGTTGTTCTCAAACATTTTCCTTTTTGAAGTAGTTATCGACAATGTCATTGTCTGAGTCAAAAGTTGAAAATAATTGATCTACCGTTTAGTTGTATCGAATCTTTTATAAACACGTCTTGGGTCGACTTTGTAGCATGTCTTGATCGTTGGGAAAGAGACTATATCATGTTCCTTGAAAATGATATATTTTTGGTGTATGTGTAGAAATATAAAGTAATAATTAAGTTGTTGAAACTCAATACATGGAGATTCTCACTTTATTGTCTTTATGCTCAATGTGCAGGGAAAATTTATCTTGAATACACAACGTTACGAGTGATTCGTAGTTCCAAAAAAATGGCTACGAAACAAAAATACGATGATGTTTGCAGGAGGAGGGAGCATCGTGAAGAAAAACAAACATATATCAGACAAGGAAAGAAAACCGACATTGAAAGGGGAAGCAGCGAATATGATATGCGGTATGAAGCAGAAGGCTCAAACCATAAGAGACAAAGGAAGATCGTATATCACACGTTGCTGACAAAGACATCAACACAAAAAATGAGAGAAATTACATGTGGGACTCCCTCCATATCAACACCCATAAAAAATGTTGGTCGAAAAAAATTTGCGCGGAAAATGCCAAATGCACCGAGCAAGGCCAAAAAGAAACGTATGTTTGTTGATGTAGAGACAGTGGATATTCGACGCTCGAAAGTGTTTCCTGTAGATAAACATGAACAATTGGACAGAAAAAAGAAAGAGAAGGAAAAACGAAATGTGAAAATGAAAAAAGGGATTCCAGTAGAAAAATCAAACGTAGAGACTTGTTTTGAGGAAAGGAGACAAAGTTACGGAGAAATAGATCGTACGAAGAGCAAGTCAAGGCATGACTCATTTGAAGGGAAAAACCAGTTTTGTGACTTGGAAACAAAGGGTCAGCAAGTAACAAGTTCAAAAAGTTTGAAAGACAGATCAGGCCCGAACGAGAAGGAGTCCCAATCATTTGCAGAAGAGGACGACGAGGAGGACGAAGAAGAGGACGAAGAAGAGGATGAAGAAAAGGCCGAAGATCTTAAAAAAGATGAAGATATTTTACAGGGGGATCATGAAGACGAAGATGAACATACGAAGCAGTTTTGTTCATCAAAGAAAGGTATACATACATTTCTATACAAGCAAGTTATTGTTTATCAATGCACAAGTGTGTTTCATATGATGCTTCATTAAAATGATGTAAATGATAAAAGAGAAACTACGTAAGAGTCGAGAAAAAATTTCAACATACACTTAAGGAAAAAAACAATTTGACACTCTCTCGTCAGCAATGTGTACAAGTTTGTTTTCAAGTCAAGTACGGTTGTATAAAGGTGTGTTGTGACAGCGGGAATGCGGAAAGTACAATTGCAAGTTTTTTTTTTTTTTTTTTTTTAATGAAGTTACTCTTCAAAATAATTATCACAACGAGTAATATATTGACCTTTCATTCGGCGTTGGTATCTTGTTGGTTCATTATGAAATATGTGTGTTTTCGATCAGATCGCCAGAAGTGCAAAACAGGCAAACCAGAGATGCAAGAAAGAGAGATGGATACTATTTGCACCACCACGAGGGGACAAGGATTACAAATGACAAAGAAAAACAAAGACAAAATTTTGCGTTCTGTCTCGAAGGCGTACGTGTATATGTCTGCAGACGATTGTACTTTTTATCCGAAGAAGGAACAATTCCTTCAGTCTGTTGTATCGACAAACAATAAACTCGGTGATTGGGCAGTGGAAGGGATGACATTTTATATAGAAGAATGTGGAGTGCGACAAATCTTTGCCGAATGCAACAGAGTAATGACAACAATCAGGGGGGAGATCACATAAAACCTGAAACATGAATTTTGGTCGGAGAAGGGATACCCTCTTGTGAGAGTCAATCAAACATGTAAACAAGATGATGTGAGAAGAAAAATGAGAGACGAAATGTCAAAAAATATGACATGGAGATGTAGTGGGAGAGAGTCGTGGGGCGATCCGGCGTTCCAGCAAGCGCTCACAAGGGTGTTCCAACACGCGAGGAAAAGACATGGAGTCGGAGTATCATTGCGATAACTTGCATTTGCAGAGATGGTCATACGCAACGATGTACTGCAGACTCGTCTGGGAGGATCTGTAACAGACAAAATCTCTGAGTTGGCTGCCATCAAGAATCATATCATTAAATCGATCCAAGCACGAGACACAGTTGTAAATTTTAACATCTTCAACCTCGACCGCTCTACAACTGTGGCAGACAAGGCGTTTCTTCTTTTCCAAGCAAGAGTGTCAGTGAAACAAGACGATGACATATGTGACACTTTGTTCGTCGACGAGGATTTCACTTTTCACCACAATGGTTCAACTGTGTTGTGACGAGGGAACGCATGAAGGCAGAAGATACACATTCTGAAGGTCATTAATTAGATGTATCTTTACGCTCGACTTCTAAATAATTTTTATTTATTTTGTCTATTGATGTGTTTTTAAAGGATGGGTAGGATCATGCGTACATAATATGCTTAAGACGCATTCTTTCGATCGGATTATCATCACAAGTCGCAATATTTGTATTCAGCGGTGTATTGAGTGACTTTCCGATAGTCGAATCAACCTTTGTCTGCTCGTCATTCACATTTTATACGGGGAAGAAATACTTTGTCAAAAACTATTTTTTCTGTGGTGGATAACATGTGATGACATGTCATTTATTTTAAATCTGATATTGAGTGGTTGTTTTTGCCAGTACATCCGTATGATGCTCACATTTGTCATAAAGTAGAATTATCATATTTCATTTCATTTCTCTATGGTAGGCTTGTTTTTTTGGTGATATTGATTGATAGGAATGCCGAATATTATAGTGCAATACAAGTCCTTTCTTTTAATAACTTGGATAGTTCCTTAATTCACGTAGTTGAAAATGGTCGGTAATATGTTGTTCACATTTTTTGTATTAAATTTTTCTTAGTTTTACTTAATCCTTGAAAGTCGTGTAATTGTCACCGCGAACTTCAATGACATGGATACACAAGTGAACTGGACAGGGGATGTTAGAAAGATAACTTTGGTATGGTCCGATTTTGTGGACTTTGCATTTGTAAATAATCTTATTCTCTCGGAAGCAGGGGTAATTTTATGTCGCTGCTACGTAAACATACTTCTCATTCGCTCTAACCACCAATACGTTCAACAATAGTCTTGCTCTTTCGTTATGGGTGATATTGCTCTCAAGCTCACTTGATATGGTTCTAAACTTTGTTTTTGTGTATTTGGGGGTTTATCTTGTTGTTTATGCTTATTTATCTCAAACTTATTCTATAACATTGTTTTCTGTGTTTAGAGAAAAAAATGAATTTTAGACTGTTCAAAAACTAAATGTGAGGACTTTCGTTTTACATTTTAGTTACGAAAATTAGGACAAATTGATCTCATTATTATTTGTACAATATCAAGTGTAATATGAATTTTAAGGAACGAATATATTCTATATACGTTCGGTGACGGTTTTATAATGTTAAAATATTTTAACACGGGCTATATTTTGTTGACATGCACGTGAGGGGGATGTTCGAGGAGGTTATACCTTGATGTTTGTGCATGTATCGATGAGTTCATAAACAAAGGGAAAACTTTATTGTTTGTAGAAATATTTAGGCCCTTGCCCCTGCCTTAAAATTTGTTATTATTACTCTTTTATGACCGAATGGGCCAGACGGCATAAATTTAGTCATCAACCGACCACAAGAAGTGTCGTATGGTATCATTTTATATGAAAAAAAATACCAACACAATTCCACTTTTTGTTTTTTTTTTAGTCATCATATTTTACACATTGTAAAATATGTATATATCGATATATATATATGTATACATATACATATATATATATTTCAGCCTCCTGATGAGTCGGTGAAACTCCGACGAAACAGTTTGTCAGAACTCCTCGTTTGTTGTCCTCTTCTCTCTCTCTGCCTACAGTTTACCGGGCAGTTCTATTTGTGACGATATATATATATATATATAATATAACAACATCGGAAATCGGTGGCAGAGAGGACGAAGCAGACAACAAACCAAGGGGTTGGGAAAAAATGTTTCGTTGGAATTTCACTGATTTATATATATATAAACGTCGTCAGGATTAAACACTTCTCATAAACGATATTACGCTCTAATTTATAATCATCCTCATTCTATTATCACGTGTCTAACAATGTTTGCGCATGAGGTCGGTAGATGCATATAATTTTACGGCTTAGCTATCCGTTGCAGAACATAAATGTAGGCATCAACCGACCCTGAAAAGTGTCGCCTGCAACAAATGACTATTAGACACTTAACAATTTGACAATGTATGTGCTCCCGGGACATTCGTCACTCTTCAAAAAAACAAAGATAGAAAAAACAATATACAAATTTTGTTATTTGATTACAAAAAGTTAGTTCTATTTTAATTTTTTTTTTTTAATTTTCATATTTTATACATTGTAATATATATATATATATATATACATACACAAACAGAACTGCCCGGTAAACCGTAGGCAGAGAGAGAGAAGAGGACATATATATATACATATATATATATATATACGTATCATAAGACAAAACTGCAAACTAAACAGTTGACAGAGAGGAATAATAAAAGAACCAACGAGGAGTTGTGACAAACTGTTTCGTCGGAGTTTCACCAACTTACATATATTAGAAAGTTCTAAGTATTAAGCACTTCTCATAAATGGTATTGCGTTTTTGTTTCACAATCATCTTCAGTCTTCTGTCATGTTTCTAACAATGTTTGTGCATGTGGTCGGTAGGTGCATATTGAATTATCGACTTTGCATATCCRTTGCAACACATAAATGTAGWYACCAACCGACCACAAGAAGTGTCGCCCGGAATACAAKAATAATTCWYATTAACATATTGAAAAATAATATGCTCCTTAGGCGTCCGCCGTCATGGAAAAGAACAAAGATATTGAATACAAAATAATAAAATGTAGTTACATCATTACAGAAAATGAGTTCGCACTTACTTCAATAAATATTATTCGCCTTTCCTGTTGGACTGTCAACTCTGCAGTTGCACAAGTGAGCTGCGAGACAGACACATATCRATTTCAKGATACACTTRTTGAACTGCGCTTGAATAAGAAGGTGCAGTTGAATAAGAATGTGCGTGATTTTGTGCTTTGACAAACAAAGTTCGTTACAGCCTTCTATTGAGAGAGAGAGAGAGAGGGGGAAAAAAAGAAGAAAAAAAATAAATTGAACGTATGTAAATATCTTACATTCATAAAATTTAAAGTTTATTTCCATGACGTTCACATCAACTACACAATCCATAACATGAGTTGGTGTTTTTTATAAGAGCGCAAAAATGAAATTCTGAATGTTTTGTCAGCCTACATATGCTATTTTTTTAACATAATGAACAACCATATTATTCCAACATGATTCCAACATGATTCCAACATGATTTCAACATGATATCAACTGTTTATCAACAGATTTTCAACACATGAGCAAAATTTTCAACAGAATATCAACTGTTATAAATTGTTTGTATACAGTTTAAAATAACCATAACAACACAGAGAAAATGATCAATGTTTGGCCAAACCAGATTGATTGGTTTCCTGTTTATATTCATGAACCCCTCCGTCAAACACTTTATAAATTGTTAATAATTTGTTATTATACGCAAAGGTATGTGATAAACTTGCTTTCAATGACACGACTTTTTTTCTGTTGAAGGGTAGGGTCAAGCTCGGCCGAGACGTCCTCACCGTACTCCAGAGAACTGTAGCGCCGAAAGAATAGCGCTCCAGTTCGAGCTGGTCGGTGAAAGCGGCCGGCGAAGGAGGATCGACCACGAGTATCACCGCGTGACTCGGTGGTGGAGGAGGTAGATCGCGAAGAAGATGGGGCCTCGGAGAAGCGAATCCGCATCTTCTGGTACTATCGAGCAACCTCGTATGCCTCCTCTGAGGAGGCGAAGCTCTATCTTCATAGCTCGATGCGGTAGTCAGTCGAAAGACTAACTACGAACCTGTTGGTCAAAATGACCTCAGGTAGAAGTGTTTCATCGCAAATGAGGCCGGCGTCCTAAAACACTCTGATGTGACATTCAAGATCGGTTGGTGCGGAGAACCCGCACCATTGCGTCTGGGTGACCCGATCTAAGGCGCCGGTCGCATCGTGGAGAGTGTCGTAGCAGTCATGGAGGAATGTGGGGAAATCCGCCACAGTAGGAGCCTCACCTTAGCGAGTACGCTGGGAATAATAGTTCTCCCATGCGGAGAACGAGCTGCCTCGCAATTTTGTTGCAAGCGCGGAGCACCACAACTCCTGACCAGTGTTAGTAAGTATCAGCGCACGTGTGGCAGCCTGCAACTAGTGCGACACGCGCATGGATCCGTCGTAGTCGGGTATGTCCGACAGACGCACAAAGGTGGGACCGTTGTGTTGACGGCAAGGGGAGAGAGATCGATGTGCCTTCACTGTGGCGGCAAATGTCTAGGCTGGTGCAGAGGTAGAAGTGGTAGCAAGTTGAGAGTCGGGGCTGCTGATTGAAGGTCCAGCAGACGTAGAGGCAACGGCCGCAGCCAACTGTGACGGAGTAGCGAGATAGGACGGTAGAGGGGGGGAAGTCAGTCGAGGGAAAGGAGCCAGCAAGATAGAGGTGGGGGAGACGGTATAAGAAGAAGAAGGGTGAGCAGCCTGTGCAGGGTGAGGCTGTCTCAGGGAGAGAATCTTCGCCTGGAGCTGCGCCACGGTGGCCTGTAGGGTAGCCACCCGCTGAGTGTGCGGGGTCGGAGGTGGAGGAGGTGGAGAGAGTACCCTAGCGAGAGGAGGAAAAAGTCCGCGCCATTGTGTCGCGACCGGTGCAGGAAGCTGGAAAGCAGCACCGGGGTGGGTAGATGAAACTGTCTGGCCAGATACCGATATCTAGGCGACAGCACATGCGGCAATGGCCGAACCGGCAAGGGCGTCTAGAGCGGCGGGGGCCAATGAATGTGTCGAAACAGACGGCATGGTCTGAGCGGCAACCAGTATATACGGTCATACGAATACGGGCCGTACGTACTCTCGTACGACCGTACGTACGGTCCCCTAGCGCCCGTACGACCCGTACTTACGGACTTTGGGTCCCCCGTACGTGGCTTTCCGGGCGGGTGTTGAAGGGGTGAATGCGCTGGGGGGGGGTCGGGTGTCGGGGGGTACCCCCCCCCCCCCCCCCCCCCCCCCCAAAAAAAAAATTTTTTTTTTTTGGGGTGCGGAAATCAGGGTGTAAAAAAAAAACAAGATTTTTTTTTTTTGATTGATTGATTAATTGGTTGATTGATTAATTGATTGATTGATTGATTGATTGATTGATTGATTGATTGATTGATTGATTGTTGGGTTGATTGATTGATTGGTTGATTGATTGGTTGATTGATTGGTTGATTGATTGGTTGATTGATTGGTTGATTGATTGGTTGATTGCTGTGTAGCATCGTGTTCGGGTTCGGTGACCGAACCCGAACGTTCGGGACCGAACGCGAACAAGCACTGAAACTCTCTGAACGCAAACATAAAAATATTAAAAAAAAAAAAACAATTTCTCCAAAAAATCTGAAAACAATATATGTTATGTAAAATAATAATACAAACAATGTTTGCCTTGGAGGTATGGTCAAATTCGTAACCAAACTCGAGTTAAAAATAAAAAAAAAACAAAGACAATTTTTTTTTTTTTTTTTTTTTTAATATATTCGGCCGAACACGTTCGGATGGTGTTCGGCCAAACACCCGAACATGTTCGGACGTTCGGAAAAGCTCCGAACATGTTCTGTGTGCTACACATGTTGATTGATTGAATGATTGATTGATTGGTTGATTGATTGCTCGATTAATCGTAAAATAAATAAAAAAAATGAAAAAAAAGAATCCTTTATTGATTGATTAATTGATTGATTGATTATCAGTGGGGGGTCGCCTCCCACCCGTGAACACGCACACACACACACACACACACAAACGATCGAGGGGTTGTTTTTTTCTTCTTTTTTTGTTTTTTCTATTATTATTGATTGATTGATTATTTATCAGTGGGAGGGTCGCCTCCCCCTTGCGAACACACACACACACACACACACAAACACAAACACACAAACAAAAGCATGTGTGACGATATATATTTCCATGTTCTAGCGGTAGATTCATTCGATTTCGTTTTTTTCTTTTCCTCCTTTTTCCACAACGAAAAATTTTCTTAATTTTTTTTTAAAAATACTAACGTGAACCTCGGGACCCCCCCTTACCATCCCTGGGGGTCAAACCCTCCCTCTCCCCCGCACACAGGGCCCTGGCAAGTTCGAACGGAGACCGTCCGTACGCCCTTATAGTCATCCGTCCGTCCGTACACACGGGCCGTACGAAGACCCTCCATACAACGTACGGGGGACGACACTGGCGGCAGCAACACTCACTACTGCGGAGAGGGAGTGTTGGACCTGACCCGTGGAGGAGGACAAACCACCATGTCTCTGTCCCTAGAGTTGTGGAGAGCCAGACTCTTAGCCGGTAAGGGATGGGGTTTGAGAGCGGTGGGGAGAGCGATGAGGGGAACCCTTGAGGAGGTGAGCTTCAAAAGCGAGAGCATTGACTTGCCTCCTCATGGGTGCAAGCGCATCGAGTCACGCTTGCAGAGGTGCAAGAAGAGACGCAAGAACAACGCGAAGGTCCGTGGGGTCCCCAGAGTGCTGACCCTGGACCATCGGGTGGGTGGGCGCATGAGAGACGGAGGGCGCCGAGACGATCTCCTCAGTTATAGTCCCGTTCGTGAGTAGTGGGCGCATGGGGGTAGACATGGTGGGAGATGGAGAAAAAGGTGTAGAAGGAGATAGGTTATGGCATGGGGATAGGGGACCACCGGTGAGAGGGAGGGGACCGCGGGAGTGGAGTGGGTAATCGTGAGTCGGCTCACTGCGTGACATGTGGGTCGTGCGTGAGATGGTGGCGCGAATCCGGTCAAAGGGAGAGGAGTCGTTTGATCCAGGGTACCCGACGGGAGGAAGCGGAAGAGGAGGGAGGTTAGAAGAACCCTAAACCCTGGAAAAACCCTAAGAAAACCCTGACTGGGGTTTGGGTGGTTAGGATAGGGTAGTGGCGACCTAATTAAGAAAAGAAGATAGTAACCATGGAGGGGGGGGGGCAAAAAATAAAATAAACAGTGAAATTTCGAGATAAAAATAAAAGAAAATAAATAAGAAAAAGAAAAAAGAAAAAAAAAAAAGCAAAAGGCGATAAGAGAAAGAATATTTACTTTTTTGGAATTTTTCACAGCATTTTCCTACCCCGATGGGGTCACAAAGGTGCAAAGAGGAAAGAGAGACTAAGAGAAGCACACTAAGTTTTACAATGTCGCAAATTATAATTTTTTAAAAAATAATAAATAAGTAGATGAGGAGGTGAAGAGAAACTAAGTGTTCAAAAATTTCGCCAGCATTTCGTTACCCCCATGGGGTCAAAGTGTGGCGGCAAGAAGAAAGGCTAAGTAAAATGAGAAGATTTTGTCAGCACTTCACTACCCCCAAGGGGTCAAAATATGTTGAAAAAGACTAAGTATGAAAAAAAAAATAAAAAAATCGGCAGCACTTCGTTACCCTCACGGGGTCAAAATGTGTGCCGAAAGCAAGAATGACTAAGTACTAATCAGATTTTAGGGTGCCGCAAATAAATTCCAATTTTCAGAATAAATAAAATAATAATGATAATAATAATAAATCAAAAAATGATAAAAGAAGATGGGGAATAAGATAATTCGAATTTTTGGGGGAAAAAATGAGATTTAAATCAAAGAAAAAAAAAATTGAAATTTTGGGGGGGGAGGATGAAAGAGTGGTGAAGAAAGAGAGAAATATGTGAGAGAGAGAGAAAGACTTGCAACTGGCTATGGCGACTCAGCGCCCAACAACTCACTGTTCACACACTCTGGATCACCCTGGATACCCCACACGCACGCAGTGAGATGTACACATAGACATGGTGAGATTGTGGTACACACACACGTGCACAGTGACTGTCACATCCACAGTGTACAAACAGAGTGTCAAGGTCACACACGTGCACAATGAAGTTGTCACATACACAGCGCACAGACAGAGTGCACAGTCACACACCCGGTTACGCACAGTCACAGGCAGGTCATAACGCAGATGCACGGAGGGAACGTGCACAGCCATTGTGACGCAGACACATTCACTGCGCTACACCTACCGCTAGCCAATGACTGAGCTCTTCGTCCACGCCCACCGCGTCTTCCTGGCTCACTGCAGACCTCCTTGCACGGGTCGTTGTGGCAGCATTTCCGCATGGCTCATGCGGGATTGAATGAATGACTAGGCGCTGCCTCTTGATTTATACTTTTGTAACTTGTTAGTCTGCCTCTTTCCCATACTCGTGGTGCCCACAGTCCCATACGGTACTTACTTGACTGGACCTGGACTGACTGGGATGCACCACTAACTCAGCACTGTCACAATATGACATACACAGATACTGTGACTGACACTCAGATACAGAAAACACAATGACACGGACACTGTGACACAGACACAAAGTGCACAGTCATAGTGACACACGGGCACACAACCACTATGACATACACAAAGACGCACGGTACACTGTGACCCACACACAGGTGTTGTGACGCACACAGCCAGATGTTGCGACACGGACGGGTACAGTGTACATAGACTGACACACACGCAAGTGTTGTGACACACACAGACTGCTGCGTGTACACAAACTGATACACACGCAGCGATACAGCCACAGTGGAACACACACAAACACTGTGAGAAACGCACAGACACTGTGACAAAAGCACAAACACAGTGAAACACACAGCGGACGGTAACACATACACCCGTAAAACACAGTCACACAGATACACAGTGACAACAGATACACAAGTGGCACTGACACGCAATGATACAGACATAGTGAAAACAGTGACAGATGCACAACTGCACAGCGTTATGCTGGTGTACGGTGACACAGTCATAGTGACACCTACACAGTCACACAGACTATGACAGACACGGTGAAACACAGACTAAGACATACACAATTGGGAACAACCTGTGATGAACACAGCAATACACAGAGAGAGACACGTATACAGAAAGGGGTAGAGAAAGAGCGAGATGAGGGTGATGATGTGCGGACACGTACCTGGCCTAAGAAACAGTCTATGGGGAAAACATCTTCATGTGCCTCAGTTCAGCTATTTAAAAAAAAAAAAAAAAAAAAAATCAACAAGTCGCATATGTCAATCGTAGGCTGGTCGGTGCTTAGGAAGTCATTTGTCTGGGACTTCTTTAAGAAGAATGGAAGATTACAAAGGGGCTTGACTCTGGTATTTTATTATAAGGTCAACAAAGGAAACATAGAGTCATTGTCATAGTTAGCTAAGCGTGGAAGACTGTCCGAGAAAGTCGACCTGATTAAATAGTCGGTCCAGGGAATTGGCACCTCGGGGCACGACATACGGGTTAGTCTTAGAGCGTTTTACCGCGCGTATGTCTATGCTACGTCGATCGAGAAAACGCCATCGGCTGGCCTACCTCTGCGATTGCATGTAAAAGCCTTCGCACGTGGGTCAGTAGCTCAGCAGAGATACGCCCACCTAAGGGATGGTGACAGCTCCCGCAGGTGGAGGTAATGTTGTACCTCGCGGGATCCCTAACCTATCGTAGGGAGTCGCGAGAGGTATAGCACGAGCGCACGGTCGGAGTGGTGTTTTGTTAAGTGTGACAAAAAGAGACTCCTGCGTGACACGACCGTGAGGTCCGACACAAAACTACTTTGCGTCTGGGTATGGGACCGCAGCGCGCGACAGGTGGCGCCTTGCCGGGTATCTCGCTTCGTAGCCGAGGTCCTCAGTGAACAAACTCGAGTATGGTAAGTCGATGATCTAGGCAAAACGACAACTCTAATCTACTTACCGGGATATAATTTGACCAACGATTCTGAGTGGGGAGTACGCAAGGGTGGTCATAGCGAATAAACCATTTGAGGATTTATAAAACGGAATAGAGACTAGGAGCGAATATGTGGTACTAGTAAGGCGACAGTCAGCGACAACTTGTGAGAAGGGTCGCCCTAGAAAGTGAAAGGAGAAGTATGTCACTGATAGTAATTTGAGGTTATCTAGAATCTCTCAAAGACCGATGGTATTGGGTCAGATAACTTTAAGGGCTTTATTGTCTAACTATTGTTCTCACATTAATATAACACCCAAAAGCCATGAGACTGGTACTGGGAAAGGAAGAAGCGGAAGGTAAGGGAAGGCCACCGAGAGGCCTATAGATTTGACCAAAAGAGTGGGAAGAAGGAAGATGAAGGGCTAGAAGAGAAAGGAAGAAGGGGTGGAGGCTCGTAGGCATCAAGAAGAGTGGAGTGAGCATACCCCGTCTCCGCGGAAGAATGACATATTATAAATGTGAGAGGCATTACGGCACCTCACCTCTGCGTCGCGAGCCACCAAGCCGCCATTGCATCGGGTCTTATCCACCGCCCTCTTCCTCTGCTCAAGAACGAAACAATTGACCGTCCTTCCTTACTCCTGCCAACAAGAGTTCCCGTCAACGCCTCATGTTCCTGATCCTTCTGTCGTCTCTCCATCCACGTCATTCGACTGAAGATTGTGCATCTCCCTTGTGATGATCTTGTTGTGTCAACCAGGGATTTGCAGGTTGATCTCCTACTTGCTGTACAAGAGAATTATATGAAGCTTTGAACGAGCATTTAAGAGAGTTAAGGATTGACATGTGAAGGAGTTAAAGATAGGCAGGTGTAGTAAGAAAGGTGTAAGGATCTCTAGGGGAGTGACCCTAGGAGTTGAGGGTAGGTAAAAGTTGCATATGGTACTTCTTGTCAATAAGAAGAGTCCGGTGATTTAGCTAGGAGATAGAAGTTGAAGAAGGTGGTAATGTGCTAATTTAAGCAAGTATTAAACTAGAATTTTGAAGTGTAACGCAAGTGAGATGGGGGAATAGATGAACAATAGATGTGGATTGAGTACGTGACTCATGCACGTGAATTGACTCGTTTAGACTTTTGTTAGTCCAAGGGCTGGACTTGCGAGCGAAGTTTACGGGGGGAGGTCTGTTTAGTCAGAAGTCGGACAGATCTACAAGAAGGGGGGCGAATAGAATGGATAGAACAACTTATTATGCCAACTGTAGTTGCTTGCAAGAAGAGGTGCATAATCCTAAGTGTAGTCTGTAAGGCAGTGAGGAAGTAGGTGTCAAACCATTTTGTTTATGTTCAACTTGGTGACTATATTCAGACATGAGGGTAAGTGCTTAAACTCATCCGCTTTGGACCATCTACTTGAATATACCCAATTGAATCTAAGCGCTTAAATTCATTCTCTTAAGGTCATTCATTTGAGTTATCCATTTAAATTTATCCATTCATGTCAGTCTATTTGAGGTAAGTCTATTTTAATACTATTCACATGAAACTATCTATCTGATGCATTTTTTTTCATGGTTAATTGCTTGAGTTGTCCATCTGAGTTTATTTATTCCAGACTGTGCACTTAAATTCATCCGTCTGAGCAAATCAAATTTATTTATTCATCTACATTTATTTCACTTGAGTCCATACATCTGGATTGCTCTCCTTACAAAGGAATAAAGAAGCTACGCAGAATTCACGTCCGACGAGGGTTCGGAGGTGAATGGAGTGACTGACTCCTTGGAAGAAGAAATTCTCTCAAAGAGGTGGTCAATGTGTAGAGTCTATCCTTAGGGGAGCTACAATCCTAAGTTAACCTTTCTCTGACAGACGACTTGAAGGAGCTATAAATCCGTCTTCTAAGGTAGTAGTGAGACCCGCGCTGGAACTATGTTCCTGGTCCAAAGTGGGGTGTTATCACCTGACCATCTGAGGAATTGTGACTATATTACTACTGAGAAGGAGGAAAGTGTTTGAACCTTGTTAGATTATGGTCTATGATAGAGGCAACTACTGCATACCGCAAGGAGGTAGGCGGTGATTCCCCTACTATCTTTGTGGAAAGTGGGTTCATCATAACGAGAAAGGATATGTCATCCTGGAACGTGTACGGTAAGGTTTAAAAACTAATTGACAAGAGTCTTCAAGGGACGGATACTGGAATCGGAGGGTGAAGCAGTGAGGCTTGGTCCTTGGGCGAGGCTCGAGAGTCTAAGATGTTATTCCTTTAGGGGATTACACTGCCCCTTGACACAATATACTCTTGCTAAAGCCCATGAGTAGAATGTAGTACTCTCATTATTTTTGTATCCAAAAGAAATTATCATTAAAATTTTTATTGACTACAGCTTGACTATTGTCTATGATCGTAATAGATACCATAAGTTTCAGTCATCACCAATGCACGCATATGCTTATTAGGCTTATCTTTTCGCTGACTAAAACTATTTATTATAATTATTAACTATTGTGATTACTATGATAGTATATCCCCCACTATAAGTAACAGTCATTATAATAAATTATGACCTTCAAAAATTGCAAATGCATTACTATCACAATATACTATTATGACCTGTTTTTGAATGGTCTTAGGCGTTGGAGATTAGCAATGGTAGTAAGGTATGGGTTGAATATTACCTTTCGGAAAGAATATAGTAGGAAGGAGAGACTTTGTGTAGTGATGGGAGGTGATTAATAGGCGTTTGCCTGCATGAACAGGACCTAGGGGTAGCTGAAGAGTGTCAGAATACCGTAGACTAGGGAAGACCCCAATATAGTCTTGCCTATTGAAAAGGAGGGCGGACTAGAGATGCTCTTGCCAAGACGAGTCAGGGAGAATGAGTATATCACTTCTTGGTGGGGTATATCTTTGAATGCGGATATCTTTATTTGGATTGAATCTGGCTTCGACGATGTTGGAGACAGTGCCATTGTGAAAGTAACCATAATATCTCATCATCCTTTTGGGTTACACTTGGTATTGGGCTGACACTGGGACATGGGAGTCTGCTCACGAGACCCTTAAGGCTAGCTGAGATAGCTGCCGAAAACTGGGCAAGAAGGATATGTCGGAAAGGAGAGGAGTCAGGATCCATTGTTATAGAAGTTAAAGATGTTGAGCAGTTTGTGTTCCCTTCAGCGTCGTTGCAAGCCATCCTACACAAGTTTCTTGTGGAGGAGTATCTTGGAGGACGAGAGAAAATAAAGGTAACAGCGGAGGCCGCTTTGATAGTACAAGAATGGGAACACAAGCATTATACAAGCGAGATAGTAGTATACGGTCTGTATCTAGAGATGGGATTCATGTTCCTCAATACAGAACTTCAAAGCATGACTTATATTGTTAGCACGTGCACTGATTCCCACAATCCAGACGAAAGGTTTGAATACTGGGATGAACTCTGAATGGAGGTATGCAGGCAGATGAATGTCATTACTCCCTCTAATCCACGATTAGCGGCTCATGGTTTGATTTAAGTATCTTTCATACATTTGTTTGCTCTATTCACGTCTTTAAGGTCAGTGTAGAGGATAATTGCTCTGTCAAATGGATGTCTAAAACTTATGTCCTTGTATCCTTTTGGACTTGTTAAAGTGGGAATAGAGGAGCTTATTGGACATCATCTTCGGCTTACGGCCCGACGCTTCGTCGCTTGCTGTATTTGTACAGGATAGCAGCGGCGGTCATGGCTGGAGATGGTGGTTTGGATAAGGTCCTTCTTTGGAGGAATTCTTCTCTCGCTAAAGTATTGACATGCGAATCTGTAGACGAGTCAATGCCCCCGGACCTTAGAGCTCTGTTGTTTCAAGGGAAGAATCTGCCTAACTTTTTGCGCGATTACCACGGCTTTAGTCTTGTGAAGAAGTAGGATGAGAAGACGATGTCGGCTATATTCCCTCTGTTCGTATGTGAGGAGTTGGGCGAGGAAGTATACGATTTCATGTTGAGATCACGAACTTGGAGTGAACTGGAAAGTTTGTTGAGCTTGAGGTTTCTCGAGCACGAAATCGACGGTTGTTATTATGAAGACCCCAATCGAATAATCGGTGGTGCGTCAGCAAAAGGGGAACTAGACAGTATACGGAAACAGGTGAGAGCATTGAAAGAGAGAATGACACAACTAGAAAGGGACAGAAAAGGTAAGTGAAAGGTCTCCGAGGGGATGTCGGACAGGCTAGCTGGTAGTAGCGGAGAGAAGTCGAATGATGACAATCAAGGTTCTCTCCGACCTGCGAAAGCTGAAAAGAAACTATGTGGTAACCAAGCTGGAGAAAAAGGTGAAGACATGATGGATATAAAAGAAGAACCTATACCTAAGAAGTTTACCAAGGCCCAGCGGAAGGCAAGAAACCGAGCGCGAATGGTCTATGACCGCGATCAAGGTCGAGATTGGGGAAGAGGTCGAGACGATGGTAGACGAGGAAATGGTGGTCAAGGCAATAAGGGTCTCGGAAGTAATGGTGGAGGACGTGATAGCAAAGGCAATAAGGGAGCTGATAATAGAAATTGGAACGCCATCAGGGTCGAAAGTGGTCAAGAAAGTGGTCAAGAACTTGGGAGAGGAAGAGTGGGTTTTAAAAGTACGGTCTGCAGGCATTGTGCCCAAGAAGGGCACATAATGAGGTTTTGCCATGTCAGGAAGACTTATTAAGCAAATGGTCTCATAAGCACCAATATTGAAGGTGGTGTTTATAACTGGTTTAGAAACCCCATTAACCCAAACATACCTGGAGGGACGAGACAAGAAGTTTTGCGACGAGAGTACGAATGGCGGACAAGGACAAAGGACCTGTATTAGTGATAGAAAATTGCAAGGTCATTTGATAATAAGGGCACTTCAGGGATGATTGTAAGGTACTAGCAAGGTACATTGAGTTGGGAATGACTAAGTTTCACACATGCGGAAGATTGGTGGCCATCACTGGACAGATAATCCGGGGGTGGCAGAGTGGAGCTCGATATAATATTGGGGTTGACCATCACTTCTTAGATTAAAAATAAGTAGATGTATGAACTTCTAGATAAATTGATGTGTCTGTTGGGTAAGAAAGAACATGGGTGAGTAGAGTGCAGTCTAAAAATGGGACAAGTTTTCTCCTTGAGTTGATAGGATAAAAGTTTAGAATAGATGGTAGTATAAGGAAATGCATGAATGTTTGAGGATAAGTATGAGGATAAGAGAGATGAGTCGCAAGTCTGACTCATCATAACATACTTTATAACTATATATATATATATATATATATATATATATATAGTTATCCAAAGGGGATGAGTTGGTGATCACAAACATTTTCACATTGTGAGTGAATCCTTGTCTATGATTGAGTCTTTTGTGAGTCAGTATCTCCCTTTGTCTATCACTATTGGATTCATCTGAGGCCTAAAGGTGGTGGTAGAGGAACGGACGGATCAGTACCTTGTGTGAAAGTCAGTGAAAGGTTGTATGACCCAGATGTTGAAAGAGTTGATTATATGTACATTTTCAGAAACCATGCTACGACATGAACAAACTTTTCAATGAGTTGAAACATTTTTGCAATCATTTTCTTTGGAATGGGATGTTTGTTTTGTTGGTTTCATACAAACAAAGAGTCAACAAATATTTATTTAAAAAAAATATAATGTTTTTTTTATATAATACAAAATGACCCCGAGGTGCGTGCCTCACCGAGCTATGATCAAAGAGTTGGAGGGCACAACCCTGGGTGACAGCCTGACGATTGGTCAATTTATTGGAAAATCTTATTTATTTGGTTCATTTAAAAGAAGCATCGTTCATCCACTTCAAGGGTTAACCTGAGGGCATAAATTACCAAGCCTATGGTGGAAAATTGGCATCGTTGGGACATAACTCCCAGCGTAGGCTGCAGACCTAGCGTAACCAGGCAGCAGACCCTTTGACTCTAGCCTCGAAAAGAAACTAGAGGGGGGGCCACCCCAATGAAAGGATCTATTCAGGTGGATGTCGAAGGGGTCGAAGTTAGTATTGAAATCTATGAATTTTTTTTAAAGATAGGATGGATATCTCATCGTTGCACAACCAACGAGGGTAACCACCGATAAGCAACAACGAGGTGGGCCGCAGCTCCGGCCTGATCAGCAGGACTGTGGTGGGTCATGATGGGGACCGTTGTCCTCCTGTATTAGACTTCGGGCAGGACGACAGGCAACTTTGGATTGTAATATCAAGAGTTGAACACCCAAGGTCTCGGTTAGGACCCACGTTTGGCGGGTTGAGTTCGCACGCGGACACCAACCCTGAAAGCAACCAACGAATTCTTGGGTCCAAGTCTAAGGGGTGTGGGGAAGGAAAGGTGCGTTGTCATACTTAACTATTTCATATACTGTAGTACGGATTAAGTATCCCCACTTCAAGTCATTTGGTTATTTTACAATGTGGGAGACCCGGGTCAAAATCTCGGCAGTAATAATGAAAAGTGAAATGACGACGTCAATCTTGAACCACATTTCATTCCAGGATTCGGATTTGATAATTTCCTTATCTGAAAACAAATTTTTATTTGCAAATAGTTCTCCAGCGACGGGGACGTCGCTTAATGGGTTTCGGGATACTGTCGGACCAAATACCCTTACAAGGGTATTTGGCCATGTTTTTACAATCGACACATCGATTGCGTCGACCACCATAGTGGTGTCAGTCTGAACTTTTACGCGTGGCACTTTGAAACGACTTTCCTCGACCGTTGAGGCCGGGGCAAAATCGGTGAGACAATTTCGTTAAGTATGCGCGCGCGGTGTTATGACGCACGCTGTGATGGTTAGGATCTCCAGTAATACCCTTCGACCGAAGAGGTTGAGGGGTCGATAGGGTTGATGTTATGACGAGTAGATCTACGATGTACACTGAGACTTAATCGTCAGTACATTAGTCACAAATAATTAATACGCGCCCGGTCGTACAACCAGAGCGATTATTAGTGTATGATCATCGATGTTGAGGTAGCGCCCCAATTGTTGACGTTTGCTCGAGCGGTACCTCTATCCTTACTAGTGCACCGTGAGCGAGGTTGAGGCTCTAGCTCGCCCTCCCGTAGGTAGGAAGGGAGTCGCCTGTTTGGCGGTGACTTCCTGATCGCATGGCTACCCGAGCGACCGGTGCCTTCATCCCTCTGCAGAGGGAGACATCGTGGCAAACTCTGATATCGTCCGCACAGGGCCTAGACTCGTACTACTGGAGCCAGTGCTCGCCTACCTGACGGTACTGAGCCTCTGGAAATGCCAACTTTTGTCTTCTTCTTCTCGGCCTCGAGTATCCGGCACGTCCACCTCCACTTGGTGTGGCACCGACCTAACTGCTACCTGAGTGTTTTTCTGCTGCAACCCTCAAAGCCGCGGCCATAGGTAAACACCGTCGTGTCGGGCCGCTCAAACAACCAGGTGTGTCCCTACGGGACACATGCACAGACCTGCGGGACACACACACTCCAGTCGACAGGCACTCAGACAGGCACGCAGAACAGCAAGTGCTCACGCACAGACTCGGAAACGGGCTCGGGTCATTGGGCGGACTGAGCCTTACTTCCTTACATATGTCTGAGCTGCCTCACTTTTACCCAAAGTGGAAGCTAGCTCAGTAGGCTTAGGTGTAGACAAACAAGTGGATTACACAAGGATCGAGGCCTATTGCCCTTTTGAGCTAGCTTCCTTTTGAAAAGGGGCTCCTCTTTTGTTAACCCGTGTTCGGTAGGCCGGGACTCGAACCCGCGACCTCTTTATCAGAGTAGTTGCCCCGTTGAAACAAGATTTGACACTTGGCGAGTTCAGGTGGTTAGAGGTTAGATTCTTTATTTTTCTTTGTTTTCTTTTATTTACTTTTACGACTAGATTCTCTTCTTTTTATTTTATTTTATTTTATTATTGTTCTTTTTTCTTTTTTTTCTTTTACTCGTAGTTTCAGATAGTTCGCCTTAGGAATCTGTCGCAGATTTCCCAACAGATTCATTGATCAAGTACCACGGTACTACCTGGATACCGACTTCGGGATCACGTTGGCAGCCGACGAAGTCTCGGTCAGCCACTATGCGAGAAGGAGCCGGGGACGTGCACGAATAGCTGCAGAGCAGGCGCGGTGAGAAGGAATCGCGCGGTGGAAGGAGGAGGTGCGAGCGAGGATGAAGATAGCCGCGCGGTAGGAGGAGAGAGCAACAGCGGGGGCGAGTGCGCAGAGGCTGGAAGAGCAAGCACGGGGCGCGACTGACGAAGATGGCGACTGGGAGAATAGCAAGGTAGCACGGGGGGGAAAGAAGAAGAAGAAGAAGAAGAAGAAGAAGAAGAAGAGGGAGAAGGGAAGGGGGGGACGGGGATAGACTGTTGTAACCATCAATCTTGGACGAGGAATGTCGGGTAAGCGCGAGTCATGAGCTCGCGCTGGTTACGTCCCTGCCTTTTTGCACACACCGCCGTCACTCCTACCGATTGAATGACCCGGTGAAGTGTTAGGATCGCGGTGATCTCGGCGTTGCCGCGGGAGGTACTGTAGAAGGTTCATTGAACCTTATCGTTTAAGAGGGAGAAGAGGAATGACAAGGAGGGGTAGGGGGGGGAAAAAAAGAAGTGAGAGAAGAAGGACTGCGACGACGACTCCGACAGACTAACGACTCGAACGACTCGGACGACGACGGGGAGAGAGAGGGCAGAGAAGTTTGCGATCATGCGGCTTACCTCATCGATAGAAATAAATAAATAAATAAATAAAATAGAATGAATCTACCGCCAGGAGGTGGAAATATTCATTACCATACGAGTGAGTGTGTGTGTGTGTGTGTGTGTGTATGTATGTGTGTGTGTGTGTGTGTGTGTGTGTGTGAGAGAGAGAGAGAGGAAGACTATAAGTCTCCAACCTCGGCCAACAGCTAAGTCTCCTCGTCACGCGCTACTTGGATCGATAGAACGAGCAAGGCAAAAAGTGGCAGTGTATATTTCCCCGTTTCAGCAGAAGATTCATTCCGATTTTGCTCGTCCTATCGATGGAATGTGTCAGTGTGAAACGTTCATGATTCGACCAAGGAGAGAGAGAGAGAGAGAGAGAGAGAGAGAGAGAGAGAGAGAGAGAGAAAGAGAGATGAGGATGATGATGTAGGTGCACGTACCTGGTCTGACGATGATCTACAGGTTCGGCATCTTGTTGCACTTCGGTTCTGATGCAGACGTCAACAGTTGCATTGTCAATACGTAGGAGTTGTGTGATCGTAGTCCGGGCGCGTGAGCGCAAGATAGGAGGTGACGTGGATAACGATTGCGACCACCACGAGCGACTACAGGGACAACGAGGGGGAAGTTGAGAACAAGGGAGAAGAAGAAGAAAAGGGAAGGATGAGAGCGATGGTACTTACCACAATGAAAAGAGGCAGAGCCGAATAGACGAAGTGGGGACTGACACAATATCCCCGAACAACAACGCACCCTCATCTTGACTGTACCTGACCTGAAAGAGAGGTTGTATACCTTTATTATTATTATTATTATTATTATTATTATTATTATTGTTATTATTTTATCCTAGCGAGATAGCGACTATGTGCGTGTAAAAAGAAAACCGGAGAGACGAGGGCAAAGACTGAGTGAAGGAGTAGAACGCCACGGGGAGGAAGAAAAGTACTCGCGAAAAAGATGAAGAATGTGAAAGAAAATAGAGGAAGTGTGAGGTAGGAAGAAAGAGAATGAGAAAGAAAAAGAGAGAGATACAAACTTACCTCACAGCCCTTGCCTAAAAGCCGTGACCGCCAGTCCCGACCGCCTCCCGGTCTGAGGCTCATCAACACACCACTGTCTCCGCTGAAAAGTCAACGAAGCAACAGCCGTTCGTAGTTGTCCTCATCGTCACTGTCTATGGGGACAAGTTCAAGCTGACAAAAGAAAGGTGGGGAAAAAGAGAAAATGCAGAAGAAGGCAAGGGTGTGGGATATCAAGATCTGATTGAAGGGTGACGAGATGCGTACGTAGTGCTACTAGTGCATGAGGAGAGGTCAGCTAAGGTGTTGACATCGTGTGCATTGGTCTTCGAGAGTCTGAGTGAGCCTGCTGTGTGGACACAGTTGTAGACAGGACAGTCAAGTAGAGCAGGCTGGATGGGGCGCATGGTGGTTCTTGGGTCCACGTGGCATCTATGTGATGGGGGATAGAGGTTGTAAGTGATGCGAGAGACATACCTGCTGTGAGAAAACGTGCAACATTGGTCGCTCTCTACTCGTACTCAGAGGAGCTGTTGTCGACGTCCTTCGGCATTGTAGATATAGGCTAGGTAGGATCTGCCATTCGTAGTCTGGGCGCCGAGCGCCAGATAGGATGTCAACTCTGGTTCTTCGTTGATGATGATGATGCTATTCCGACATTGTAATTTATGAGCTGATGTTGCGTTGGCTCGAGGTCACGACTATCTGACCTTGTGTAAGTGATGCGGTTTGGTTGCTGAAGTACGCTATAGCTCATACTTATTATTATTATTATTATTATTATTATTATTATTATTATTATTATTATTGTAAGATTCACTGTGGTCCTTGGGTACATGTGGCATCTGTGTGATGGGGAAACAAGGTTGTGAGTGAGAGGAGAGACATACCTGGTGCCTGACGCGTGCGGCATTGGCCGAGATCTGCTCGTACTCGGGGAGCTGTTGACGTCATCAGCGGCACTGTAGATAGGCTACGTAGGATCTGCCATTCGTAGTCTGGAGGCTGAGCGCCAGATAGGACATCAACATTAGTTCTTCGTTGATGATGATGATTGGACTATTTCAGCATTGTCAATTTTGAGTTTTGATGTGTTCTTTTTTTGGTGAAACTCGTGATGCAATTCTGCTGTTGGTTCGGGGTCACGACTGTCTGGTTTAAGTATATGATGTTGTTTGGTTACTAAAGTTCGCTATTGCTCATTTTCTTGTTATTCTTATTATTATTATTATTATTATTATTATTATTATTATTATTATTATTATTATTATTATTATGGATTGCAATCAAACTCGTTCTCAGTCACACTTTACATGCATGTAAACAGCAGCACAGCAAACTGGCGACACGCGCCCACACGATACTAAGAGATATGGCAACCAGACAAGAGTTCACTTGCAACTGGCTATGGCCACCCAGCGCCCAACAACTCACTGTTCACACACTCTGGATCACCCTGGATACCCCGCACTCACGCAGTGAGATGTACACACAAACATGGATGTACACACAAACATGGTGAGACTGTGGTACACACACACAAGCACAGTGACTATCACATCCACAGTGTACAGACAGAGTGCCCAAGTCACACACATGCACAGCGAAGCTGTCAAATACACAGCAAACAGACAGAGTGCACAGTCACACACCCGGTTACGCACAGTCACAGGCAGGCCATAACGCAGATGCACGGAGGGAACGCGCACAGCCATTGTGACGCAGACACATACACTACGCAACACCTACCGCTAGCCAATGGTTGAGCTCTTCGTCCACGCCCACTGCGTCCTCTGGGCTCACTGCAAACCTCCTTGCACGGGTCGCTGCCAATGGTTGAGCTCTTCGTCCACGCCCACTGCGTCCTCTGGGCTCACTGCAAACCTCCTTGCACGGGTCGCTGTGGCAGCATGTCCGCATGGCTCACGCGGGATTGAATGAATGACAGGGCGCTGCCTCTTGATTTATACTTCTGTAACTTGTTAGTCTGCCTTTTTCCCATACCCGTGGTGCCCACAGTCCCATGCGGTACTTACTTGATTGGACCTGGACTGACTGGGATGCACCACTAACTCAGCACTGTCACACTATGACATAAACAGATACTGTGACTGACACTCAGATACACAAAACACAATGACACGGATACTGTGACACAGACACACAATGCACAGTCACACAGTCATAGTGACACACAGGCATACAACCACTATGACATACACAAAGACGCACGGTACACTGTGACCCACACACAGGTGTTGTGACGCACACAGCCAGATGTTGCGACACGGACGGGTACAGTGTACACAGACGGACACACACAGACCGCTGCGTGTACACAGACAGATACACACGCGGCGACACAGGCACAGTGGAACACACACAAACACTGTGACAAACGCACAGACACTGTGACAAGAGCACAAACACAGTGAAACACATAGCGGACGGTAACATATACACCCGAAAAATACAGTCACACAGATACATAGTGACAACAGATACACAAGTGGCACTGACACGCAATGATACAGACATAGTGAAAATTGTGACAGATGAACAAGTGCACAGCGTCACGCAGGTGTATGGTGACACAGTCATAGTGACACCTACACAGTCACACAGACTGTGACAGACATGGTGAGACACAGACAGAGACATACACAATTGGGCACAGCCTGTGACGAACACAGCAATACACAGAGAGAGACACGTACACAGAAAGGGGGAGAGAGAGAGCAAGATGAGGATGATGATGTGTGGACACGTACCTGGCCTAAGCAACCGTCTACGGGGAAAACATCTTCATGTGCCTTAGTTCTGCTGTTAAAAAAAAAAAAAAAAAAAAAAAAAATCAACCAGTCGCATTGTCAATCGTAGGCTGGTCGGTGCTTAGGAAGTCATTTGTCTAGGACTTCTTTGAGAAGAATGGAAGATTACAAAGGGGCTGGACTCTGGTATTTTCTCATAAGGTCAACAAAGGAAACATAGAGTCATTGTCATAGTTAGCTACGTGTGGAAGACTGTCCGAGAAAGTCAACGTGATTAGATAGTGGGTTCGGGGAATTGGCACATCGGGGCACGACATACGGGTCAGTCTTAAGGCATTCTACCACGTGTATGCCTATGCTACAGCGATCGAGAAAATGCCCTTGGCTGGCCTACCTCTACTTCGCACGTGGGTCAGTAGCTCAGTAGGGATATGCCCACCTAAGGGATGGTGACAGCTCCCGCAGGTGGAGGTAATGTTGTACCTCGCGGGATCCCTAACCTGTCGTAGGGAGTCGCGAGAGGTATAGCACGCGCGCACGGTCGGAGTGGTGTTTTGTCGAGTGTGACAAAATGAGACTCTTGCATGACACGGTCGTGAGGTCCGACACAAAACTACTTTGCGTCGCGCGCGACAGAGGGATTCGAGCATTGATAGGGGAGTGCAACAGAATGATGACAACAGTGCGTGGAGAGATAACATAGCAACTTAAGCATTGGTTTTGGGCAGAAAAAGGTATTCCGCTTGTGCAATCACACCAAACGGATCACCAGCTCCCTACTCACAACAAGATGCGAGCAGAGTTGAAGGACGACAAAACATGGAGACGGAGCGGCAACGATCCTTGGGGCGCACCAGCGTTCAAAACGACACTCACAAAGGTTTTCCAGATGAGAAGGGACGGCACGAACCTTGGCGTGACGCTGCAGCAACTGGTTTTTGCGGAAATGGTTCTGCAATGTGAAATCGAGCAGACGGTAAGGACCAGTAGAGCGGCCGACGAGATACAAAAATTAACATGTATAAAGCACGACATCGCATCATCTGTCTGCAGCCGCAACACAGTCGTGAACTTTTCGATCTCCAAGTTAGACCGCACTGCATCTATTTCTGAGAAGGTCGTTGCCTTATTTCGAGCTGGCCTGCCCTCTGTCTACAGGAGCGGGCCACATAACATAACGATAACAGATGACGATTTCGACTTGGAGTTCATTGCACCACCTCGTGAGAGAGACAGAGACGGGGAGAGGGATAGAGAAAGTTTGTGTGCCAGACCTTGAACAATGGGCGGGGGAGGGGAGGGGAATACATTTGTTTGAATCACAAGGTTCACAACGAAATATGTCACCAAGAGTTGCAGGAGATCACTGTCATTGCATGCTTGAGAGAGAGAGAGAGAGAGAGAGAGAGAGAGAGAGAGAGAGAGAGAGAGAGAGAGAGAGAGAAAGAGAGAGACAAAAGGAGATGATGACTGTGAACCACGGTTTGACAATCACTGTACAACATATGCTCTCTTATTTATGATACAACATTGTCCAATCGCTTGTAATGCTCATCATTGTCTAATTCAAGAGTGAGGGATTATGTAATGTGTAATACCATGATGTATGAAGACATCACAGTTTGCAGAGGAAAATAGGAGACCAATGAGAAGACAAGGATCGTTGCAATCCGTGACTTGCCTCAGTGACCGTAAATACAACTACCCACACTAAAAACATGACAAGATGTGTTTGACAAACATCACCCACAGCCTGCAAATGTTATTGGTTGTCGTCAATGCAAGGTTGGCTAGTGCGTGCCACTCTCTCTCTCGGCATGACATGTTGGCGAATTTGTGTCACGTAGTAGTGAACTGTGCTCGTAGTAGGGTAACTCAGCGTATGATTGAGGCTACTACGTGCCTCAATCATATGATTGTATAGTGCGTCCATCCGTGGAAGGAAATACCGTCATCCATTCGATGAGGAAAAAAGAAAGGTTGGCTACTACGTGTCACTCTTTCTCTCGGACTGACATGTTGACGAAATAGTGTCACGCAGTAGTGAACCCTGCTTGTACCAAGGCAGCTCGGCATATGATAGAGGCTACCGCATGCGTCCATCCGTAGAATGAAATATCGCAATCCAGAAGACTCAAAAGAAAGGTTGCTTACTGCGTGCCACTTTCTCTCGCAGACTGTCATGTTGGAGAAACTGTGTCACGCTGTAGTAAACCGTGCTTGTAGCATTGCCCCCCCCCCCCCCCCCCCCCCCCCCANAGAGAGAGAGAGAGAGAGAGAAAAGAGAAAAAAAAAAAAAAAAAGATTTGGATCCAAATTGTGAGAGGGAGGAGGTGGAGAACACGGATTGGGATAAGGGAGAAGAGGAAGAATTATGAGGAAGGGGAAAAAGAGCATTGGGATCCTTATCCTCCTCCCCCTCATCGTGGTTCCGATTTTCCTTTCCCTCTCTCTCTCTCTCTCTCTCTCTCTCTCTCTCTCTCTCTCTCTCTCTCTCTCTCTCTCTCTCTCTCTCTTTGTGTGTGTGTGTGTGTGTGTTTACCCTCTCTCTTATTTTCTTCATTCAGTGTGTATTGCATGTCAGGAGTACTAGAAGACTCTAAGATTAACAAATATGAAAGAGCATAGTGTTTCCTGCAGTAGGAGAAAAACGTGAATAAGTTGGCCTCCGTACAGGGAAGAAACTGCAAAAACGTACGACACGAGTTCAAATTTCAATTTTTTTCCCCAACAGAAAATGCAATGTTCAACAATTGGTAAACAAGTTTTCAACAACTTTTCAACAAATGGACCTACTTTTATACAACTTTTCAACAAATGGATCAACAATTGGTAAAACAGTTTTCAACAACTTGTCATAACTTTTCAACAATTCGACACACTATTTTTTGTTTACCAAATGCTTAGTTAGCGTTCATTTCCTTCACTTCTGGTGGAACACATGACACCCCCCTCGCTAAACAGTTTATTAACACAGTTCCAACTATTGGAAAACACATGACACCCCCCCCGCCAAACAGTTTATTAACACAGTTTCAACAATTAGTAAACAAGTCTTCAACAACTTTTCAACAAATGGACCAACTTTTATATAACTTTTCAACAAATGGATCAACAATTGGTAAACCAGTTTTCAACAACTTATCAACAACTTTTCAACAATTGGACACACTATTTTATGTTTATCAAATGTTTTGTTAGCGTTGATTTCCTTCACTTATGGTGGAACACATGACACCCCCCCCCGGCAAACAGTTTATTAACACAGTTTCAACTATTAGAAAAAGGGGTCCACATGTGATCATCATATCATAAAATTTGCCACAAAATTTATGTTGCTCTGTTTTGGAGAGGCTGTCGGCGGCGTGATTAAAAGATTTGGGAATCCAGATTGGCGACAAAAGGGTATCATGGCGGAGAAGTATTGAAGCGATTGTTCGTAACCATGGGTTGAAGATTGGATCTGACAAGCGAAGATGATTAAGCAGGGCAATAGCGGATTGGCTATCTGAGAGTAGTGTGACGGAGGTAGACAGAAGGAGATGGGAATGATTAGTTTCAAGGAAGATGAATGTTTTGAGGATGGCGTAGAGTTTTCTGTGGGTCGAGGAAGTTGAGATGAGTTCCTGGGGTAAGCATTCATTTAAAGAAAGTAGGGAAGAAGAGGCTGGGGAAATGATTGCTTCAATTTGGGTTGGTGAAGCATCAGTTTCTATTAAGCAAGTTGTTGTTCTGTTATTCCAGAGACGACCGGGAAGGTGAGGGAGATGGTGAAGCCACCAATGAAGATCCGAGATAAGGTCGTCAGAAATATGAACAGGTGAATCCCAATTGGAGGGTGAGATGGAGTCGTAGAGGGAAAAAATAAATAGGGGAGCTGAAAGAAAAACTCTTGTAAGGGAAATGAGTTTTCCTGCGAGTTTAGCCAAAGTTCTGCTTGAGGGGGCAAAATCAGATATTGTGCTAATAAGTTTGAGTATTTTTTTCGATTTGTCTTCTGGAACTCTTATACGCTTATGGTGTGAATCAATGTTGAAACCTAAAAACCTAATTTTATGAGTTGGGAGAAAATTGCATTTGTGGAGACTAAGGAAAAAACCTAGGTTGTGCAAAAGTGCTACGGAGTTGGAGGTTTTCCTGATCAGAAGTAAGAGATTGGAATTAGCAAGGGTTGAATTGTCTATATAAGAGGTGATTGAAACACAACGGAGGCGTATTTCAGCCATCATCTCTTGTATGACAGTTGTAAATATCCAACAAGCTGTGGAGATACCAAAACAAAGTGTAGTGAATTGATAGTGAATGTTATTCCATTTAAAAGCGAGATAAGGTTTGTGGGTTGGGTGAATAGGGATATGATAATAGTCGTTCTTTATATCAAAGCAAGAGAGGAAATCCTGATTTGGTGAACCGAAAAAAGAGGCAACCAGATCATTGATGGTTTCATGGTGGAATTCTGGAAAAGATATGAAAAGGTTGACGAATCTGACATCTAAAATAAACCTGGTTTTAGATGAGTTTTAAGTGGCAAAAACTTGGTTGACTATAATCGGTGAAGGTGAAGGCTCGATAACTTTTGAGGAAAGAAGTTGAGATACAGTTGAGGTAATGAAGTCTAGGTGATGAGGTAAGAGAGTGTGATTAGGTATGGAGGTGGGAGGAGGTTCTATACATTGAAGCACTCGCTTGAACTGAGCCGCTGGGTAAACATTTTTTAACATTCTCCGAACTTCGATGATTTTCTTAACTGGAATATGCTTTGTTCCGACAAAATTAAGACGAATGCCATGACAGATCCATTGAAGAACTGAATGAGAGTAACGCCTCGAAGAAGTAGATAGCAGCCTTGACCAATTCGAAAATGACTGAGAGGTTGAGGCGGCAAAGAAGCTATGTGGGTTGCGAAGCCAAGAGGAAGGTTCCTGGAGGGCAAAAAGAGCAAGTTGAAGATCAGAAGAAGAAGGTGGGGAGTTTATATTTGAGAGTATGCGTAGTACTGAAGGTATTGTAAAAGCTGGTGTATCAGTCTGCCTTGCGATTGGAGTCTGAGGTTGGTGCCTTGGCGTTATCTGATTGTTTGACGTCTGAGTCGAGGTGAGGAGGTTTTGAAATGCGATGGAAGTCATAACCCCTGTCCAGGGTGTCTTCATACTGCCTCTTGGAGGATGATTTCTTGTAATCTTCAGTCTTGACGTGGTCTTCTTTCTTGCGACAGTCTGAGGAATCTCCATCATGCTTGTAGGATCTGCAGAAAATAAAAAATGATGATAAGCCCATGAACGCAAATGGCGTGGACCTATTAACGATTTAGGGCGAGAAAAATAATAATTGGGCAACGCCCCTGAGAACTTACCTTGACGCGTCCCTTCTTGCGATGCTTAGGCAGTAGTTGTACTCAGATCGAATGATTGGTAGTGTCGGCTCCAGACCTTCTCTGATTGCCTTGTTGATAATTGACTTGATTTCACTTGGAATTATATGATCCATGCAGTCTTTTGCAATGGAAATGAGTCGAGAGGAGAAGTCACTTGACATCGTCTTTCCAAAAGGACAGTGATGGTAATTGAGATTGACTGTATAAAACCGGATGACCGATTCGATTTGGTAGTACCATGCTGGTGCAGAAAACAGTCTGAACCAGGCCTGAAGTTCTTCAAATAAAGGTGTTGAGTTGTTTTCGATACGCAACTTGATAGCTTGCAACTTCGATGATAGTTTATGATAGAGTTCATTTGAAGTTTGATTTTCCTCCTCCTTTTTTGCTAGTTGCTTGAGAAAGGCCTCAGTTGAAGTTTTCGCTTTCTGTTGCTGCTGAAGGAACTGTGCTTTGAGCTGCTCGAACTGATCCATGGAAAACGTTTGCGATGTGGTAGTGAAAGTCAAGGTTTGCATGTTCCAGTGTTGCGGACGATTGGGGAGTGGGGGATTTTGAGAGGGAAAGGGAGAGAGTAGTTGAGGTGGATTGGGAGTGGTGGAGTTTGAGAGGGAAAAGAAGGAAACTGTTGAGGTGGGGGAGGAAGGTTGAACGGGAACAGAGGGGGTTGGTTAGGAGGTGGATGTTGATTGAGTGAAGGATGTTGGAGGATTGCGGTAGGTGGGGTGGATGCTTTAATTTTCATGGCAAGAGAGTTGACGCTATATGACGATGAGGTATTACGAGGTTTGACTAAGAAAAGAAGTTGATGGGTTTGAGAAACACCAGGATAAAGACAGTCGAAGACTTTCACAGGAACGTAGATAGGGGGGAAAACTGGCAGAATGGCGAGTAGTTCTGCACCGATGAGTGATTGGGGTCCTGATGCATTGATATAAGTGAGGAGTATAGGATCCATCTGCAAAAAAGATTGAGAAAGTTACTACGGTTTTGTTTTGTAAAAATGTTGAAAAAACACCCCTCAAAATTTCTTTCGTTCTCAAACACTTCTACTTTATCTCCCCCTATTTTTTTTTTCTTTTTTTTTAATGGGTCAGAAAATAACTAAAGATATGTATATACCCCCCCCCCCCCTCTTCTCCTCCCCCCCTTTTTTTTTTTTTTTTTTTTTTTCTTTTGTTAAAAATATTTTAAATTTTTTTTTTTTCCCCCCCCCCCCTTTTTTTTCCCCCCCCTTTTTTTTTTTTTTTTTTTTTTGTTGGAACTTTTGAGGGTGGCTCATAGTGATACCGATATTGCCGTTGGTAAACCGATGAGCAATATTTTGACTCCTAGTCCTTACGTCCTTCATTATTAATTTTATTACTATTTTTTGTCATTCTGTAAAAGGAGTTTTACTGAACTGGTAACGAAATGTTGATTCTAGTGAACTGATTGAAATTTCGCCTGTAACCAACTCACAGCCCTTTTCGGATCCCATTTAATCTGAATGCGTCCTTGAGTGAAAGAGTAAAAATGGCAGCGGGGTCGCAATGCAGTTATTGTCTTTCTGCCTTATTCCTTCCCTTTTTTTTTTTTTTTATGGTTCTTCAAGAAACTGTGAAATCTTAGGAAAGAAAAGGGCAAGGATGAAAAAGGGTACAGCTAAGCAGAGAAAAAGAAAATTAATAAAGAGATCGCGCGGGGGGAAGGTTATTGACAAGGAAGGGATTAAGGGAAAGAGAGTTGATGAGATTAAAAAGTAGGCAGAAAGGGGCTAACAAAAGGTCTGGCAAAACCGAAGAAAAAAATGAGTCTCCCATTAAGTCCGACATTCTCTGCAAAACAATAGAACGAATTATTAAGAGATGCAAATGCTATTTTGTTTACCTCCCCCCTCTTTTTTTTTTTTTTTTTTTAGCGACGTTCCCTCAAAGCGGATGTAACCTTTCATCCTTCCTTTTTCGTGCTTACCAAGTATTTCTCATATTATTGTTTTTTTTTTTTTTTTTTTTTTTTTTTTTGCGCACGCAAAATACTCAGAGTAAACAATGGGAAAACGAAATGTTCCGCTGGAATGATTACTTATTCCCCTATTAAACATTGCACAATGGATAGATGCGTGAGAATGAAAAAAGTCTTAGATAACCATCAATAAGGTGAGCATCTAACCAACCGCGACTGGTCTTAATTTATACTAACTACGGGAGGCTTCTGTTCTCATCATTTTTTTCCTTTTTTTTTTTTTTTTTTTTGCGCACACATAATTACGCAGAATATTGGTGGTTGAAATGGTCTTAGTGGCAGGTTTTGACCCTTGATTGACAATAGTCCAAGCTAGCAGACACATGGGTTTACGAAAGGACTATGAGCCAGTCTGTAGATAAATCATTTTCGCGTGCGACTGGCCTTGCGCAATCCTGCGCGCTCTCGTCTCTTTCTTCTTTTGCTTTTTTTTTTTTTTTTTTTAATAGGCCTCTATTTTGACAGGATGAGTAATGCATCGACCAGTCGGGTGAAATTCAGAACCCGTGGTTGATGTTGAGATTCTTTATCAAAGGGAAGTTTTAATATCCACTATGACCTTCTCCCTTGTTGTCTTTTACTCTTTTTCCTTGTCCTTTTGCCTTGCGCATGCATACTCATCGACCCCCCCCCCCCCCCCTCCTCCTTTTTTGTCTTTTTTTGTTTTAGGTCTTTCAATTGATAGGATAAACAACGCAACGCCAACCGAATAAAAACTCAGAATCCACAGTTGGTGCTGAGACGCCCTATCAATAGGAAGATCTAATAACGCACTGTCTCAGTCTCCCTTGATGATTCCCTCTTCCTACTCATTTCACAAGTATAGGAATAAAAGCAGATCAGGAGATAGAAAGACATTCAGATATGGGAGTTCTGTTTGGTTTTTCAAAAGATCCTTGACCGATAATAGTCCATGTTAACAGACATGATAGTTTTCGAATGATACGGGCAATGAGCCAGTCTGCGGATAAATCATTTAGGCGTGCGGTTGGCCCTGCGCTATTCTACCTGTTCTTGTCTGCCCTCTCTTTTTTTTTTTTTTTTTTTTTGAATAGGCATTTCTATTGAATAGCGCTACGACCAATCGGGTGCAATTCAGAACCCGTGAGTGGCATTGAGTTTCCTTATCAAAGGGAAGTTCTAATCCCCACTATCATACTCTTCCTTTGCTGTCTTCCATTCACCTTCCTTGACCCTTTGCCTCGCGCACATGCACACCTTTTCCATTGATAGGGTGAATAGCGCAATGCCAACCGGATGAAACTCAGAATCCATGGTTGGTGCTGAGATGTCCTATCAATGGGAGATCTAATAGCGCACTGTCTTGCCCTCTCTTAACGATTCCTTTTCCTACGCATTTCACAAGTAAAAGGTAGATCAAGAGATGAAAATAGAAAACACACAAAAGTGGGATTTCCATTGGGGTTTCTAATGATGTTTCTCCTTTCATTTAACAGGCAAATGATAAGGGAATAGGCCAAGAGATGAAAAATAGGAAACACATGTAGAAGAGTAGTTCATGTTTTAGGTAAAAGAATGCATGGAGTGAGATGCCTTTTGTCCTTCGCATGTCTTTCTAATTATAAGATGCACAACAAACCGACCGATCAGATGAATTTCAGAATCTGTGGCTGGTGTTGAAATACCCTATTAATGAAATATTATAAACTGGTGTTGTTACCCTATGCGTTGACGGCTCTCGGTTCTTTTATTGCAAAAACGCTTTTCGAGTAAAGGGATAAAATGAACAAGCATTTGAACTACAATTTCTTATTGAAGAGAGAAGCTAAACGAGTTAAGGAATTTCAACAGTAATAGATTTATCCTCCTTTGCATTGCCCTTTGCTCCCCTCCCCTTTCAATTTTATTTTTTTATTTTTTTACCTCGGCACAAGGTCCGCATGATGATGATTGCAGAATGATCAGAGAAGTTAAATAGTGATATGCCTGATTGTGGGAAACTTTGCACAGCGAGAGATGACTCCTTTACACCTCAACCAGATCTTCCGTTTTTTTTTTTTTTTTTTTTTTTTTTTTTTTTTTTTTTTTTTGATAACGAAAAAATAACAAGGATGCTGTGAAAAGGAAAATTTGCCAAGATCCATATTAAGATCCCCTCTCTCCTGCACTTTGTCCCTTTTTTTTTTTTTTTTTTTTTTACTTCGAAGCAATCACATAGTTAGCTGATGTCGTACCAGCATGGTGTCCATTCAGAGTCCCCGCCCCACCTTTTTTTTTTTTAACAAGTAATTATCATTAAAATTATTTTTTCCAGCCTTGCTAGGTGAGGGTAAATCATCCAGAATGCGTATATTCACTGTCCTTTATGCAAGTTGATAATTCCTAGTCCCGTCTTTTTTTTTTTTTTTTTTTTTTACAAATTAGACAGGACAAACTAGGAAGAAAACTTTTAGTATTGTCTTGCGATTTGGAAAAATCCCTGCTAACTGTGTCATGCATGCTGGAAGAGACACACATATTAACAATAAATTGAGTTCAAATCAGAACTGCCTTACTGGCAAATTGACCAATTATTACAAAATTCAGTCAAAATGGTAGAATACCGGATTGATCCCGATCATTGTTATGACAAACAGAGATAAGAATGAGATTTAGGGAGAAGTAGGAAGATGGTGAAGAGGTGGAGGAGAAAAAAGATGAAAAGAATCCCAAAGATTAACAGGTCTAAGTTCCTACAGATGCTCGACTTGCGCCTTTGTCTCGGTGTCTTAGGTGGCGGCAGGGGAGATGGTTGAAAGGGAGGAGTTTTAGTGGTTGAAGAGACGGGGTTTTGTTACAAGAAAGAGGGGTTGAAGAGGGAGTGACTGAGTACGGGATGGGGCGTCAGAAGAAGAAGATTCCTCAGGTTCAGTCTTTCCTGACTTCCTTTTTCGAGAGGGAGTCTGTTGGCTGCCTTCCTCGGCATTTCGAGCAACGATATCCCTGAAACTTATACGCTTCTTCCTTCCCTTAGACGAGCAAAAGAAGAAACGAGGGTAGTCAAGGTTATAGGGGGTAGAAGGTTTGAGGGGAAAGATCGGGTGGCGGATGTAATCAGGGAGATTGTCGAATGCCTCCTTCCGGATAAACCTAAACCAGGGACCTGGACCCCAGTCTGCAAGTTCCTCAATATGAAGAGCTGAGACCGCTTCTCCTCCCAACACAGTGAAGAAGTCCTTGAAGTGGGCAGCGATAGGGAAAGCAAGGAAGGGTGACGAAGCCAGACCAGAAAGATTTTCCACCAAGGTAAGAAGGCCCCTCCGGACCCAAGAGAAAACCGACCGATCATTCATGCATGCAATGCACATCCCAAGGCAGTAGTTAGCTGCTATGTCGCCTGCGCAGACCAGCTGGAATTCGGCCAGATCTAAACGTGTCATGAGCACTCGCGGTTAACGACCACCTGAAATTTCAGAATGAAAGATTCTGAAGTGGTCTGAAACCGTTGAAATGGCCAGAGACACTTCAGTCATTTCGGAAGTTTCGGGTAGTTTGGAGGACACGTTTTATGTTTTTTTTTTTTTTTTTCAACCTGTCTTTTCGGCCACTTCAGGTCATTTCAAGATTTCAGGTGTTAGAGACTTGAAACCTCTAAAGTGGCTGAAGCTTCGGAAAAGGGTTTCAGGTACCCCCATTCACCCATTTGGATGGAGTACCTAAAACCCCTTTCTTCAGGTAACCCCATTCACCCATTTGGATGGGGTACCTGAAACCCCTTTCAGAAGCTTCAGCCACTTCAGGTCATTTCAGGAATTTCAGGTGGGGAYCTGAAACCGCTGAAGTGGCTGAAGCTTCTGAAAGGGGTTTCAGGTACCCCCATCCAAATTGTTGAATAGGGGTACATGAAACCCCTTTCAGAAGCTTTAGCCACTTTAGGTAATTTCAGGAATTTCAGGTGGGGACCTGAAACCGCTGAAGTGGTTGAAGCTTTTGAAAGGGGTTTCAGATGCCCCCATCCAACCATTTGGATGGGGGTACTTGAAACCCCTTTCGGAAGCTTCAACCACTTCAGGTCATTTCAGGAGTTTCAGGTGGGGACCTGAAGTGGCTGAAAGTGACTTGTAAATAGTGTCTGTTGTTAACCATCTCTCGCTCTGAATAGCTCTCTTGGAGTAAGTGCAAAAAGTGGCCTCAATTCTACGAAGGTGATCTTGAACAACATCGCAAATAAAATATAATAGGAGAGGAGTTCCGCAGCACGCTTGCGTTTGATGACACAGAAAGACTTGTCCCCGTGCTGAAACTTGAATTTGGCGGCGTCAGTGCAGAATCGACTGATGTCCTCTGCGTTCAGTAAGTCACCGTACTTAAACGGTGTTTTCGTTATAAGTGAAATTGTTTTCATGTTCACTTTTTTTTTTAACTGTAAAATGGCAGAACGAAATGGGGAAATTATAGACGAAATAACGACAAAATAAAATAACGATAAAGCAAAATAACGACAAAGCAAAATAACGACAAAGCGAAATAACGACAAAGCAAAACAACGACAAAGCAAAATAAGGACGAAACAATGTTCATATTTCAAAGCTTAGCAATGCAAATTCGAAGGAACGACAAAACAATGCTCAAATATGAAAAGTTGAAGGAAAAATTTAATGTGACAGTCATGATTATACACGTTCAAAATAATCATGCTCCCGTGTTGCTCGTGCACAAAATATAATACAATGTCAAGTTTTTACCTCGAATGTTTACACTCAGTAAACATGTCAATCTTATCAAAAAAATATTAACTACGGACTACAGCTTTAGTCGCACCTCATTGACTTTCCTATCTAACCATGGACAAAATGTCAAATGCTATTATAAGCCTCATATCAGAAATATTGGCTTGTGAGAAAGCAAATGGAGGGAAGTGACCTCTTGCAAGGAAAGATGCAAAACCTAACATAAAAACACCACAACTACAAGGATCCTCTTTAGCAGGAATCCCATCTACTGATGTATCAAAGGAGGATGTAGGCCCGTCCACATGATATCTTTCGTGAAGATTGTGTCGATGAAATTCCGCTTCGAAAAAATCTTCCAAACGTTCAATGACTGAAACATGGTCAACATGAGGGAGAGAGTCTATGAGGTGGAATTTACAGTCCGGACCGTCTATGCTGACATAAGCTAAGGCCAGTAATTTCCAAAATGAAGAGGGATAATCACTAAGTCATAATCAATCAGATTTGTGTCCTTCACTCATTTCATCCCTTCGAAATATGCGGTTTCAAACCTCGAAGGACCTGACAATCGAGTGAAGAAAAATGAATAGAAAATGTACACAAAAGGAACACTACAAGAGTTTTCATGATCTCTTGTCACTTCTGTACATGTCAAATCAACCTTGATGTGGTCATTGGTGATCTGGACGGCTAGCAGGTACAAATTGACGACTTCGTCATTTAGCCATTTCCCTTCCTCGATGACGACCATGATGTCTTCCTTTCCCACCTTCTAGCCCCCCTTGTGATCGACAATGCCGTATGCTTCATTGTCTTCGTTGTTGCCTGTAATCATGTCAAGATACTCCTTTTCTTCTACGGTGAGGCGTTTTGTTGCTAAAGGAATCTGGAACGAACGGTCATGAACTGCATACAAACACACATATAAACAACAATGGAACGACTAAGACTTCATACAAAAACGAACTTTTCGTTATGTGATGTACGACGTAGACCCGAGTTCATGTTTTTGGTTGTCTATCTGTTTCACTATCAGAATTGTCATCCACAATAGATAAACTGCAACCTTAGCGATGCAATTTCTTCCCTTCTTTGAGGCTTATTCCAACAGCTTTAAACATCCTTAGGGCAGCTGGCTTCATAGATGGAAATGTCATGGGTGTAAGTCTTCTTCTCTCTTTTTTGGGCAATAACGGCAAAGTCGACAAGGCTTGCAAGCCACGACGAATAATATTATTCTCACTCTGCCTTTGCGAACGTACGTGCGTCGTTTTTCACAGTTCTTTTCGTCGCCCTGCATGTTCAGCAATATAAAACGACAATGATTGACAAGACAAAACATTATGAGTTTAAGTTCAATTTTTCACATAATTGCAAATAAGAGATACACAATATTCTACTTCATTTCTTCTCATTACTGAGCGCACGGTTGCAAACCTAGGCAAAAACTTAGTTCCTATGAGATGAGTGCATGTACCCCCTAATCCGCATACAGTATTAGATATTCCCTTAGAGATAAGTACGTGCTCATCTCGGTGGCTCACTAACGCTTTGTCTTCAACACGACCTTCTATCGCACCATGCGATGATGTAAAAGGATATTCGTCGATAGATATTACGAGGTCAGCAGACTGTTGTTCTTCTGATTTTGCAACCATAAGTTCAGGCTGTACAAGCGTATGTTGCTCCCGTGTACTTAGTACTATATGTCCTTCATCCTCTTCGATGGCATGTACATGGACAGTTTCCTTTGCACCTACAGTCACGCTTTCATTCTTAATGTCCAGAGAGACTTCATGATCATCTTTCTCAGCTGGCATATCCAACGATGGCATCTCTAATTCTGCAAGTGCACCAGTATTATCCACTTGAGCAGTAACACTCTCGCTCGCCATCACAGTGGTCGCCCAAACTTGGTCATCCGGAAGGACGTCCTCGACACGTTTCGGCAGTTCTCCATGACTTACGCCTTTGACGCTTGCACCGCCGCTTCCTCCCAAATCCTGCTCACTTGCATCGCCTCTCGATCCCCTGCCATGTGTACTGCCACTTGGTCCTAATCTCAGAGGCGAACCCGATCCCCTGCAATGTGCACCGCTAGTTGGTCCTGATCCCAGAGGCGAACCCGATCCCTTGTCATGTGCACCGCCGCTTGGTCCTGATACCTTTCCCTCTGTTGCTTGACGCCCTTGACACATCTCGTGTTTTTACAGTTCACCATGACTTATTGGCTTTCGACTTGCACCGATGCTCGGTCCCAGGCCCTTGCCACTGGCACCGCCCCGTGGTTCCGATCCCTTGTCATGTTCACCACCGCTTGATCTTGTTCCCTTGCCAAGCGCACCGCCACCTGATCCTGATCCCTTGCCACTCTCGTCGCCGCTCGCTCATTTCCTTTCCCCAGATTTATCTTGAAGTTCCTCTTCGATACTCCAATTATATCCAAAAGCTGGACTTGTTTCTCGATCATAGAACTCTTCCAGATACTCAAGCCATCGAGATGTTTTGAACTCCTGAAAAATTTCTTCTGTCCTTGCATCCAGTCTTGATTGAGAAACCTTCGGATTAAGTCGCAGTAGTCGCTTGCCAATCTGATTTCTGGCGTGTGTGACAAACTTTGATTGTGACATACGGCTGTGGAGGCAAAATTGTCACTCCCCTTCTTCTTTTATAGCCATTACCCAGTTCCCTCTCACCAATGCAGGTTGGAAGTGGTGGGGGTGCCATATAATGTGATGACCCCATACGTTGTCAGGCATCACCGTATAATCGTCTCGCCACACAATAGGTCCAGGAAACCGTGCAATGTCCAGAGGGATGATGTTTTCAATCTCGTACTCCAAAGGCTCAGACGGAGGTTGTTGAGGAGTTTGAGAGCGTAGCAATTCCAAAACCGTAGTCGGGCAATGTGCAAGTGCTGACAGACTTGCCATAACCTCTGGGGAGAGCATTGCCTGCACCCTCGGATCATCCCGAACTGCGCAGGAAGATAGCGCTGTTGTGTTGCCTGCCATGTAACTGGTCCGTTGAAACTGGTCCGTTGTAACTGCCATACTTGAAGCCCCCCCAGAACCGGACGATGTGCCCGGCGCACCCATCTTTTGCGAAGCCGAGCTACAAGTTTTTTGCCTCTCATCTGCCAAAGCCGCTTGCAAAGTACCATCTTTACTTTCTTCCTTTGAGTCATTTGCATCGAAGCGTTCCCCAAAACAAGTTGCATAAGCTCCGATTGTAAACGCCCCGATGTGTTCGTCGAAGTACATCATCTCCAAACGGTTTAGAAATGCAACTTCCGTCTCCGCCGGTGCCTTATGATACCTCCTCAGAAGTGATTTCATTTTTCGCCTTCTGGCGACATATGCACGTTCCCCTCTGTTTTGTGGCTTAGTCTCGAAAAGGAACTCTCAAATGTTAACGATGTTTTGGCCGACTTTGTAGACGAGATCACGCTTTTCATCATGTCGAGGAGGCGGCTTAACAAATTTGGCGAGGTAACCTCCACTCTTGAACATCCTGTTGACGAATTGAACGAGAAACTCGAACTTCATACTCTCCCCTTCCAGAACAATGCAATGACGGTGACTCTTTAACAACTCCCAAATCAACGTCGCATGACCTTTTCCGAGGAAAACAACTGCCTCATCCGCAGGACAAAAATGCCCCAATGTCTCCACCATCACATTTGGTTCTCTTTTCATACCTTCGTACACAAATTTCTCTTTTGGCTCCATACCTGCCATTTTCAACTTCGTGGGCGTGAAGTTCTTCTCCACGACATCAGCCAACATCTTTGGCCTTCTCTTTCTGCGCACAAGTGCTGATAAGTCACCCGCCTGCTCGCCAGATGATCGATCTGCAGCTGGAGTGTTTGCTAGAATGTCTTCAAGCAAGGGAATAGTGTTGCGGTGATAATCCCCATCGTTGGAGTACATGATGACAACCATTATGTCTGTGTTCTCCAAAGGCAAGTTCGCAACCTTATATGAATGTTTCGCCTTCGTTTGTTGCTAACGAGTCCACTTTAGAATAGACAAGTGAATGTCAATCTCCCAACGTGTAACTCGCTTGAAAAATTTATACTCGCAAGACCGCGAAACGAAGCACAATAATGTCCAATAATCACCAGCTAGTTTTCCCATGAACTTTCGTAGACCATCAAAGACTTCTTCAGTCCACGCCCCTATCTGGGTTGGGTGACACAAATCCAGCACGGCTGTGTGGCAACTCAAAAGTTTGACGACTCTATATATTTCCTTGGAATCCGTCTCGTCTGAAATATCGCTTGGCTCCCATTGGAACGGGACGAAAACAGAGTTCACGTTCTGTTTTGAAAATATATATATTTCGCCGTGCCCGACATTCTTATGCTCTGCGAACCGCAGTTCGCACCAAGTGATGTTGTTTTCTTGAAGCCCTCTTCTCCTTTTTCCTCCTCTCCTCCAAGTGTAGCCGGGAACGTTCGCACCCAATTCATCTCTTTGAAATGGCGACGCTGGTCGATCCACCTCTCGGACGTCAATCCTTCATCACAGTACTTATCAAACAAATCGGAAAGGTTGTTGAAGAATGGTTTCGTCCACTCTGACGACTTTCTGTGAGGGTCAGAAATGAAGACGAAGTAGTGAAATATCCTCAACATTGCTCTTTCAATCTTCACCATTTCCTCGTATGTCTCCGTTGAATGTTTCCCGGCACGTTGAGCAGCTCCACTTTGCTTAGGAGTCAATATTACATTGCCTGTGAGAATGTCTCGCAACAGCTGAAGCCGCTCACGCCTCCCAAGGGCTGAAAAAGGCTTCCACGCTCTGATATGCGGATCGTGCACAACCAGGAGGTAACCCGGTCCTTTGGTACCCTGAACCCAGTGAACCGGATACCTAACTCCACCTTTCAACTCAAATCCGAGTTCAGCCCTCCATGCCTTCCCTGATTCACCTTGTTTGGTAGCAGGCTTCACAACATATCTCCCCGGCAATTGTCCATCTTCCCAAGCGGCGTACACTTGTTTCACCTTTTCGAAAACGTCATTTGTCACCCTTGCCAACAACATGTAGGGCCCGAGGGCGTCAGACCACTGGCCGCTCCATTGAGTAGTAAGGGACATGTCAACCAAATTACGAATCCCCATCAAACGAAGAGCCTTTCCTGCAAACTTTCTATAATCTACATTTTTCACTTGTGGCGCTGAACCGCCTTTAGCTTCAGGACAGTTCGATTCGTGCCACAACTTCTGTATGTTCTGGATGACCACGATCTAGTGCGGTGGGGTATTCCATTTGTCCTTGGCGTTTTGGAAAGTGCTCAGCGTACCGTAATTGTTCATGCTCTTATCCGGATAATAAACAGGCCTCGCAGTCCAACGATCCAATCGGAGCTCTTGTGCGATGTCAGGGCGTTCAACAAAACACCTTCTTGCCGCCGCCACGTTATGCTGACCGCTGAGAGGGTAGTAGTAGTACTTGTTCACAGATTCGAGGTCGAATTCATCGGGCAACACCCTCCTTGCTCTCACAATCCTCCCTGAAGCGTCGGTATGCAATGTATCACGGAGGGCAACCAACAAAAGGACAGGCTTCTCATACAATGTACAAACATTCACACCGGTAGCTCCAGTCGTTCTCTCTCTCATAGCAGCCTCACCCGATGCAACCATTGCGTCATAAATGTCATCAATCGTCTGCTGCACAAGATAGTGTTGATTATATTTGAATTCCCCGTTGGGGATATCCAGAATTCTGTCGAACTGGACATAAATTAATTCCATGTCTGGACACTGGTTCCCACGCTCGTCCAACTCAAGGAAGAAGCCTTTGCTGAGAATACCAGAAGAAGTCACCGATGACACATTTCGCAAACTTGGCGGCCTAGTAACTATCTTGCCTTTGGCCTCTTCATCCGATTGTGGTTGTTCCGCTGGAAAAACGGAAGTCTTTTCCATGACACCACCTTTTGCCTTTCTTTTCTTTGGCTGCTGGTTTTTCTTCGTGGTCGCCTCAGTCTTCCGTGTTCGCTGGACCGCCTCATCCACGGGCAATATTTTCAATTGTCTTTTTTTACCCGCTTTTTGCTTACTCCGTTTACTATCCATAGCACTTCTCCTCTTCTGCATGTGCTTCCTCTTTTGCTCGGCGAGCCATGCAGCATCTGTATGCCCACCCATAGCCACTGTCGCGTGATGCACCCCCCTCTTGTTGGATGCACATCCCCCTCACATCCTTCGTAGCTGCTCCCATATCCTCCTGCCAAACCAACCTCTCCACCCAATTCGCTCATAGTGTGCTCACTGTCTTCATTTTGTCCCACCACTTAACTTGTCTCTTCTGGATGCCTCGTCATGCCACCGACACCAGCAACATACTGTTCCTATCCTCCTGCTCGTTCCGAATATTCCTCGTTGTTCTCTTCATCCTCATCTTCAAAATACTCATGGGCTTCCTCCGCGCGGCTTGGCACAGTGTAGTCATAGCGCTGCTGACCCACCAAGGGGAGAGGTCCCTTGGTGGCCGCAACATAGCGAGGTCAGCTGCCCAAGGCAACTGGTGTTTTGGTCACCGTTGGCCTGGTCTTCATAGGGGCTGACGGCACGACCAGTCCGCGGCATGGACCCTTCTCTCCAATCTACCCAGCTTTCAAACCAGGCGGCGTATCGCGGATCGTGATCGAAGGCCCTGTCTCCACGGTTCTCGAAAACACTCATTTAGGCTCCGATATGCGGTCTTCTGGATGCAGAACCGGCTCTTCGCCCGCGATCACATTACTGTCAAAAAACCCGAGGACGTCAACGAGGTTAGGCAACTTCACTTCCGTTGTCTCTTGTGGGTTGAACACACCAACCAGCGACTTTCCAAACCCCGCGTGTTTGGCCCATCGAAGAGCGACGTGTTTAACATTCGGTATTATTTCCCCTTTTCCATTCAGGACCATCGTCAACTCGAACGTTGCAGACAGCGCATTTTGTCCAGTCCACCTCACCAGGCCGCCAACCGGCACAATATTTTCTTTGATGACCGCGTATAGAACAATGTCACTCGATGGTTGTCCGATCTCCCCCACCCAGTCCAACATCCAGAACTTGTCCGTGTGATCAACCACAGGCACATCGTCTCGTCGTTTCACCAGACAATTTACGTTCACCAGACGGTTTACGTCCGGGCACAACCTCCACTGCAGATTTTCCCTGCTGAGGACCAGGCACACGTTCCTGACCCGCAGACCCGCCAGTCATCAACACAGCCTTATCCGGTCCAGAGCCCCGAACACGAGTCGACGGAGTGCCTGTGAAAGGTGCACCCCTCATAACCGGGGTGCGTTGCCACTTAGACCCCGGTGCCTCCTGACTCCCTACCCCAGCGACCAGCGTTCCCTTCGATTTTTTCGGAGATTGTTCCATGCTCCCAGAATTCTTACTTGCTCGTCGTTTACTTGCCTTCCCCTCTCCTTCCATGTTTTGTAGCGCTGCCGAATCTGAAAGCAACACAGCACATCACCACAAAGCCAAAAATCAGAAGGTCGCCCAACATTGGCATGGCACGAGGAGTACAAAAGTGAAAAGTTTCAAATAGTGATAAGGCAGCGCTGCTCCTTCGTGACAAGGCAGCCCTGGAGATGGAGTTCGAATCGACCACGATCGTGTTCAATCCGATCGCGATCGTGGTCGTGCTCGACACGATCTTGTTGACGGGCCAGCTCAATCGTGTTCGACTCGATCACGGTTGATCGTGTTTGCCTGAACTCGACCGTAAGTCCAGGCGATCGTGTGCGTGTCGATCGTATTCAACACAATCGTGTTCGACTCGAACGTGAGTCCAGGCGGGCGATCGTGTTCGACTCGATCGTGAGTCCAGGCGATCGTGTTCGACTCGATCGTAAGTCCAGGCGATCGTGTTCGACTCGATCGTAAGTCCAGGCGATCGTGTTCGACTCGATCGTGCTCGACACGATCGTGTCGCCTGAACTCGATCGTGAGTCCGGGCGATCGTGTTCGACTCGATCGTGTGCGACTCGATCGTATTCGAATCGATCGTGTTCCGACTGGAGCCTGACGGGCCAGCGCGATCGTGGTGGGCCAGCGCGACCCTGAAGATCGCGACTCGATCGTGTTCTATTCGATCGAGTTCGACTCGAACGTGGCAGGCCAGCGCGACAGTTCGACTCGATCGGGCTGGACTCGTTCGTTGTTGGTCATCTTGACAGAGAACGGGAGCGGCGTATCCAATGGCAGGCAAACAGAACACAGGAGCGGCGTATCCAAAAGTCACATCAAACAAGGCAGATCAATCGAAAGCCTACATCCGAGCATTCAATTGGCAAGGCATGCAACCGGCACCCAAAACGAGCGACAAACAGTCTCAACGTATGTAAACGACATCGACAATCTCACATCAAACCCAAACCGGCACCCAAAACGAGCGACAAACAGTCTCAACGTATATAAATGGTATTGACAATCTCACATCAAACCCATTGCTTCCACAACACACACAGTCTCAGTTCACACTCTTGCTGAATAACGCACATTTCTCGCACTGTTTATCTTCCATGCACACATAGTTTCAGTTCACACTTTTGCTGAATAGGGAGCGGCGTTACCAACAAGTCACATCAATCAAGGCACATCAATTGAAAGCCTACATCCGTTATCAATTCGAAGTATTCAATTGGCAAGGCATGCAACCGACACCCACAACGAGCGACTAACAGTCTCAACGTATTTAACCGGCATCGAAAATCTTACATCAAACTCGTTGCTCCCACTCATACACAGTCTCAGTTCTCACTTTTGCTAAACAACTGAATAGCTCACATGTCTTACACTGTTCATCTCCCATGACCTCCCCCACGACCTCGCCTATCGTTTAGCCCCGAAACCGTACAGTGCGTTCAGGGATGAACCGTACGTTAGAAGCTGTGGACTACACAGGGTAGCACAACGAAAAAAAATTATATAATTAAAAAATCATTCTATATTAAAATTACAATCTAAATTTTAAATTTTCATTCAATCTTAAAAAATGTCGTTCCAATTTTAAAATTTTTCATCTTACTTGCAAACTTTCATTCCAAGAATAGGGTATCCCTTCTTATTTGGACTGCATGCTAGAGATAGAATTAAAGTCTGGATGAGTTCATGAAATATTTTAATTGGACTGCCATTCTAAGTAAGGATTTTCAATCATAAATAGGTTAATCCAATCTAAAATAGAAGATATTTGTTGTAGTAGAATGAAAATTTAATTAAGACATTTCATAAACTCGTCCACACTTTCATTCCATCTTGAACAAATAGATGTAGTTGGAAGGGAAAACTCATATTTAGATGGGAACTTATCAAATAAAACTGGAAATTCTAAAATTGGACGAACATTGGAATGATAATTTATAAATATAAAAGATTTTTTTTTTATGAAATGTTTTTTCAACTTTCATTTCTCGTGGGAATTTTTCTGTTGCAGTGGCGGAGAAGAGAGACACGTATCGCACACAGACGAAACCACATGCTCTGGCTAAAGCGCAACCGATGGCATCTCGAATGACCATTACATACTCCTCGACCTCCTCCCACTGCCGGGGTGCATCAACCTGCCCCGCCAGTTTCACATCGAACTTACAGTTCCTGTAACCATGCAGTAATATAATCGAGTCCCCGTCAACGATGAGCTCGTTCTTGAACACGTAAATACTTGCTTCCGCTGAAGTCTTACTTCTATTTCTTATTGAAACACACAGAACCCTAGCGAAAGAAAAACGACAGAGTTCAACATGCACACAGAAGTACGACACACTCCCTGTCAAGTTGTCCTCGAAGGGAAGGGGATATTTCTCTAGAAACTGGTTCTGTTTCGCTAAGTCCAGCAACTCCTCCTTCATCGATGGTCCCCACAAGTGCGGCGAACATGACACGTTGTGCGTAGTCAATGATAAAGACAAGTCTCGGGTACGAAATGCTGCAGACAACATCGACGTGTCTTTCGTCACGAGGATGTGGTCGAGGAAGATGAATGTCCCCTATTCCTGGCTGGAAGCTAGTCGATAATCAGATGCCCAAGGGCAGTCTTTCATAGTGTTCTCCCAGTCTAATTCGGACCATGCATCGAAGGGCCTTTCAAGCCAGGGCACAACGCTCATCCAAAGGTCAGTGTCGAAGTCTTCTCTACGGGCCCCAAGTATAGTAGTCTCCCGCCTTGAACCCCGTATGTACCTCGCGCTAGCATTCAAAGGGAACGAGTAATCGAAGCGGTGAGCCATCGCGAATGTCCTACACACACAAACGATTGACGACCACAACAAGGAGCCATTGCTAAGGTCGAACTCGCTCACACATCGAGGAGTCATCGCAGTTACACACAACAACCAGGCATTGCGAATGTCCAATACAGAAGGAGAAGACACACAGGACGACAAATTCCATCGGCGGCTATCCATCGTCTCGTTCGTTGAGTCGAGATCGATGACGGACAATCGACAAAGCTCAGACGGTCGTCGTCGAGTTCGACTGAAGAGTGGCTAGAGGCCTTGGCGCTTGCCGACCGTCGAGTTCGACTCGACGACGGCCGTCCGGCCCGTCACTACGACGCCCTACTGGCCGCTGTCGAGTTCGACTCAGAGACGCCCTACTGGCCGACCGTCGAGTTCGACTCGACGATGGCCGGCTGGCCTCTGTCGAGTCGAAGTCGACAGTCGGCCAGCACCAAGGCCTCTGGCCATTGTCGAGTCCGACTCGACGATGACCCAAGGCCGTTGCCGATTTCATCTCGACAATGACCCCAGTCCGTTGTCGAGTCCGACTCGACGATGACCCCGGGCCGTGGTTGAGTCCGACTCGACAATGACCCCAAGCCGTTGTCGAGTCCGTCTCGACGATGACCCCGGGCCGTTGTCGAGTTCGACTCGACAATGGCCATAGGACTTGGCATTGGTCCACCGTCGAGTTCGACTCGACGGCCTGGGGTCATCGTCGAGTCGGACTCGATAATGTCGTGACGAAATCGACAACGGCCTAGGGTCATCGTCGAGTCGGACTCGACAATGGCCAGAGGCCTTGGCGCTTGCCGACCTTCGAGTTGGACTCGACGACAGCCGTCCGGCCCGACTCTACGACACCCTACTGGCCACTATCGAGTTCGACTCGACGACGCCCTACTGGCCGACCGTCAAGTTCGACTCGACGACGGCCGGCCGGCCACTGTCGAGTCGAAGTAGACAATCGGTCAGCGCCAAGGCCTCTGGCCATTGTCGATTTCATCTCGACAATGACCCCAGTCCGTTGTCGAGTCCGACTCGACAATGACCCAGTCCGTTGTCGAGTCCGACTCGACGATGATCCCGGGCCGTTGTCGAGTCCGACTCGACAATGACCTCAGGCCGTTGTCGAGTCCGACTCGACGATGACCCCGCGCCGTTGTCGAGTTCGACTCGACAATGGTCATAGGACTTGGCGCTGGTCCCCCTTTGAGTTCGACTCGACGGCGGCCTCTGCATGGGCGGAGATGCCACGTGGCAGCACGTAGTTGCTTCACTGCGGTTTACCGTTCTCCCAGGCCTCCGCTGCTGCCTTCGATGCGGATGCTCGGAACTTTACTCCGATGCTGTGCGAACCTCCGATGTGCAAGCGGGATCTCCGTTGCGTTCTGCGCGAGCCTCCGATGTGCGAGTCAGCGCTCCGTCGGCTTCAGACGATTCGCGAACCACCGCAACGCTCCGTTGTTCTCGACGAAGTAGCAGAAATGGAAAATGGTGGGCCCACACCACTATTTATACTTTCTGTGGAGGGCCTGCGAGGGAATGCGGCCTGCAGGGTGTGGGTTCGGGACCCGGTGCCACGGGGGAATCAGTGCAGCGGGAACGACGTTTCAAATCCCGGGAAAGTCTGGGCCGTCGATCTGTCGGCTGAGGGCCAGGATCGGGTACGGGGAAAACCACTGCCGCGGTGAGAATCAGTGCCAAGCGGGCGACGATTCGAATCCCGGGAAAGTCTGGGCCGTCGATCCGTCGGCTGAGAGCCAGGATCGGGTACGGGGAGAACCGGTGCCGCGGTGAGAGTCGATGCCAAGGGGGGCGACGATTCGACTGTCGGTGCCTTCCGCGACTGTTTAAACGGGCTCCGCAAGAGGATCCAAGGGTCTTTTCCCTTGCGTCGCTCCCCCCAAAAAAAAACGGTGCAGTGTCACCTTCCCGTCGACGTGACAAATAGTTGCGTTGCTCCGCCACGGCAGCTGCGTTGCTGCTCCGATTCGTGCCTCCTTTGACCCAGGTGAGTTCAGAATCCTCGCCTCCCCCGCCACCCCGCCAACCCTCTCCCCCCCCAACCCCCTAATCGCGCCCATCCCAACCCACTATTCATCGTTCGTGGTTTTTTAGAACGTCAACAAAATTTCTCCCACAGTTCACAGAGCCGTCCATCATCGAGTCCGACACGACGACCGTCGTGTTCGACACGATGACGGTCGAGCGCGGGCATGTACGCCACGTGTTGAACACGACCCCACCGTCGTGTTCAACCCGATGACAGTTGCTGTCATCGTGTCGAACACGACCGCGGTGGCACCCCCGACCCCACTGTCGTGTTCAACCCGATGACGATCGCTGTCATCGTGTCGAACACGACCGCAGTGGCACCCCACAACCCCACGGTCGTGTTCAATACGATGATGGTCGAGCGCGGGCATGTACACCATGTGCTGAACATGCCCCCACCGTCGTGTTCAACCCTATGACGGTCGCTGTCATTGTGTCGAACACGACCACAGTGGCAGCCCCCGACCCCATCGTCGTGTTCAACTCGATGACGGTCGCTGTCATCGTGTCGAACACGACCGCAGTGGCACCCCACGACCCCACGGTCGTGTTCAATACGATGACGGTCGAGCGCGGGCATGTACACTGCGTGCTGAACACGACCCCATCGTCGTGTTCAACACGATGATGGGCGCTGTCATTGTGCCGAACACGACCGCGGTGGCTACCCACGACCCCACGGTCGTGTTCAATGCGATGAAGGTCACTTTCGTAGTGTTGAACTCGACCGTGGTGGATCGCCGTCGTGCCTGTGGTCGTGTTCAACACGACGACGGTCGAGCGCGGACATGTTAACCACAAAAGCACCGTCGTGTTCAACACGCCGGAGGTGGCTCATCATCGTCTTCAACACGACCGCAGTGGCTATCGTACAGAGACGGGTATCGAGCGCGACAAGACAACGGTCGAGCGTGGACATGTTGAACATGACCGCGTTGTCGTGAGAATACGGTGACGGTGGTTGTCGCCGCGTGCGCCTATCGTGTTGTGCAATGCAATGATGCGTCGCCATGTTCAACACGACCACGGCGGGAGATCATCGCGTTCAACATGACAGCCAGTCGTCGTGTCTCTCGTGCATCGTTTTTGTTGAAGACTGTGTTTTTTTCCGCATTCACGGGCCTAATCTTTTACATCGGATGTGTGTGGCTAGCGGTAGCCGCGCTGAACCACATGTGTTGCACTCTACATATATCCACATGTGATCCATCTAGTTGCGGATTTGTTATTTATATCCATGTCTTGTGCAAGTGGTCCATTGTTTTGTCATCGCTGAAACGTTTTAAATGGCTTGTGGTGGGCATGCACCACGGCAAGCTGTCAGCACAACTTTGGAAAGCATGGACTGTGTGGCATCTAATATACTGCCTTATGATGAGTTTCCTCCGCCGGACCTGCCAATGTTTTCGCAAGACGTTCAAATAACTCCAGAATCTTCTCATCATAAAAGGTCCCGGATGGCTGCGTGTGAAGAAACCACATGCGAAAGTGCATCTCCTGCCTTGGGCGGACCAGTGAAAACCTCTGATGCAGAAGGTTTGGAAGGTCAGGGTAAGGCCTCCTCCGCTAACAGGAACACATCCGATGTACATCGTATGACGTGGGTGCCGAGAAGTTCGCTACGAGATTTCAAGTGCACATGCCTTCTGTTTGGCGAGAGTGATGAAGATGGTTCGGAATCTGGTGCTTCGATGTCATGTGACGCTAACAGTTCTCCAGACAAAATTGATCATCCACAACCTTGCGATGATGATGGCACTGACCACTACTGTCGCAACGATATGGAGAATTCTGATGTCATCTCTGATTTTGATGACATTTTTCCAAAAACTTTGTCGTCTGAGAAGCGTCCTTATACTTTCCGTGTCAGAATGCCGCGGTCAAAGAAGATTCTGCAAACAATTCACAGAAAACTCACGAAAAAAACACTGGCGAGTGTGCGTGAACAAGTTTGTTGTAAACAAAATTGTTGTGCTCGCATGACCATGGAAGACATCAAAGTTGTCCGGACTGCATATTACTGTAAGGATCACAAAAGTAGAGATGCATGGTGGGTTGAAACGTTAAAGAGGTTCACCTTCGTGGAAGATGAGAAAGAGATTGTACAACCTATTGTGGGAAAAAGAAAGGTGTGCATTAGTGCATGGTGTTTCACACTGGGTGTAGGTAGGAATCCATTTTTGAAAAAGAGGGTAACTTTGTCAAAATGTTACATTATGTCGGAGCATGGCAGCACTGGACTCAGACGCACATCTACAACATATGCGACGATGTTCGAGAAACTGAGCTCCTTTGTGCACGACAATGGAGATTCCATGCCCAATGACATGAGGATCAAAGATGGAGAATCACGAGTGGTTTTGAGATTGCCTGCTTGCTATAACAAGGTTGACATTTATAAATTGTTGAAGTCACAATTTGACAACTTGGGTGTCCCTTCTGTTTCTCTCTAAGTTTTCTATAACATTTGGAAAACACACTTCTGACATGTGAAATTCCATGAAGTTGATCAAAACTTTGCAAAATGCGAGAACTGTGTTGAGTTCAAAGAATCTATCAATTCTGTGAAGTTCGTACGTGTGCGTGATTATTTCGTCTTGGAACGCGAAAAACACTTGGACTTGCCGCTCCAACACTGAGTTGCTTATGAGGTGTGGAAGGATGAGTCGAAGAGACCAGGTTCCAACATTTTATGCATCATTATTGACGGTATGGACCAAAGCAAGACGAGTATTCCACACTTTGGTGGAGAAAACAAGTCAAAAGCATTCGCGAATATTCCAATGATGAAAACAAATTTAACAACTATTATCGCACACGGTCGTTCACCATCGGTGCATGTTCACGCATGGTACCCTTGCTATCCACATGATTCCAATGCTGTGGTGTCATCCATTATGAAAGTTCTGCGTGACATACAGGGGACAAGCGACTTACCTCCTAAATTGAGGATACAAGCCGACAACTGCTGGAGAGAAAACAAAAACAAATACGTTTTGTCTCTGGCCGCATCTTCGGTGAAATTTGACTTCTTCAAAGAAGTCGAATTCGATTTTATGTTGGTAGGACATACACATACGGACGTTGATGCCACTTTCAGTCATTTCTCTCGCAAACTGAAAATGCACGATGCTTATACCATGCTCGACCTCTTCAAACTCGTTGCCAGTTCCCAAAAAGAGTGTCCTTTGTGCACATTCATGGATAAAATTGCTTCCTGGCGGGGAGCTGTTAAACCCTTCCTGGTCAACAGACTGACCGGTCATACTAAGCCACATTTATTTAGGTTTTATATGGAGGATGACAATCCTGTGTTCCAGTGGAAAGAGTATTGCACTTCTCCGCATTCAATTTGGTTTTCTCCGGTCTATTGCTTTAAACGAGATAAAAATAAAGCATGTGCAAGACCCGAATGACCATTCGAGCCTTCACCTGTTCTCCCGTCACCTATTCGACCTGTTAAGGAAACATCACGTGGTCAGTCCGCTAAGGATAAGAATTCGGATTTCAAATCAGGAATTGAAGGCGTGAAGACGTTTGTTGAGTGGTTGGAAAACAAGCGGCACGAGTGGTTGGGAATGAAAGATGAGGTTAACTTCTCAAAGGAAAGTGCTATTTCACACTGGAAAACTTTCTTGGACACAATCGAGCAAAATTATGGGTCTGGCTTTGCGAAAACATCACTCAAGGCTGGTTTTTGGCCCTCGCGAGAAAGAATTATGAAGGACGATGCTGAGGATATTGATATTGCTTTCCTCTTGGAGAACAATGAGAATAAGGAGCCGTTGTTCGTTGGGCCATCCAATGAGCGTCCAAAAGCAGAGCTTGACCCGATTGTGGATGTCGAAAATTGTCAAATCGTTCTCTTGCGTCCTTCGCAAGATGATATCGATTAGGGAGTTCCCATGTGAATGGGTAAAATCATTTCTGATATTGACAACGATAGGAAGTCGCCTGCTTTCAATCATGTTCTTATTGAATATTGGGTGCCACAACCTGTCGTCAAAAGTCTTCTCTGCAATATGCAAATGCATGGAGAAAAATATGGAAGAATAACAGCACAACAGCACAGCAGTGGCAATACGTGGACTGTGTTTTTTGGAGCTGGTTATCAAGGACGTTGCATTTGAAAAATGGAGTGCACATTCCCAAATCGGTGAGAGAGAAAGCCTTGGCATTTCTTTCACTTCCCGATGATGAAGACCAATAGGATAGGTCGCTGAGAATGCCTCATTTCATGCGTGTTGGTGTACCATTTACTTGTCATTGAGCTTTCATTCATATATTAATAAATTATATTGCATTGGCTTGCCTTTTACTTCCCGATGATGAAGATTAGTAGACTTTAAGTACGTCGTTGAGAAGAGGTAGTCATATTTCATTCGAGCGTATTGCTATATCAATTAGTTGTCATTGAGCTTCTGTATTTCATGTGTTACAGAATGGTTCATTCAACGACTGGATGGCCGCCAAGCAATATGGTGTGGGGCAGAAATGTATGGCATGATATGGGGTCTATCTTTTTCACACCTGAAGTGGTTTTCGATGGTGCAGTACTCAGTGTCAGAGGTGTGGATGTCGCATCGAATTGCTGAGAGCATTATCCTCGACAATGTTTGTATATTTGTGGTCGTAGGTGTTGTGGAACAAGAGAATATCTGCGAGAAACGCTCGCACCGTATTCAGAATTGTACTATTCAACAGTGAAGTTCTACCACAACGACTTCAAGGTGATGACCTTGTACTGTGCAGCGTCAAGTATCCAAGGGCGCTGCAAACTTTCTTTGCTTATTCATAACGATCATTCTACAAGTGCAAACATATCCAATGCACATGACATCGACGGACGAAGACGGAAAACATTTCGAAGGAGGATCATGGACCAACCGTCGCTCAAAGCACTCGTGGATGGGCTCGTGGATACAGCGATTACATATGTACGAAGTCTTCTGCTGCGAGAGTATGAAGTCATAGAAACTTACGTAGAGTACAAGGACCCCACGTTCGATGGGCACAATGAGACGAACACTGTAGAAGATTGGACAATTCACATGAGGAGAGCGTGAAATTTATCACGCAGATCGTATTAATATGTCCATTACGTACTAGATCTGATTCAAGTCGATAGCCTTAGAATATCGTTTTCAAGTGTTATGTGGCAGTGCCTAGAAGTCGATTTCAATTATAGTCAACTTTGACGAAGATTTTGATAATGTGTAATTTTAAGAGTTCATAGACGCACCATTGAGCTGATGTAAGTGGCACTTCTTTGCTTTTAATATAATTGTCAATGAACTTTTGCATTAAATTTTCCTTCCACGGTCTCCATATGAAGGGTGTTGTTATAGTTTGAGGCAACTTAAAGTCTTGGACTTTGGAGAGCTGCTCTTTGTTTGAATGTGTCAAGGGTTTTACAAATTTTGCAATTCTTTCCTTCGCATATGATGTCATTTTTTTCGTTTATATTCTAATCATTTCGACACTTCTATGCTCCAGGTTTACATTGTGCCAAAATATTAAAGTCCTATTTTTTTTGTTCTACAATTTACCTTTTGTTCGGTTACTTCGTTAATTTCATTATGTTAACTTTTTACAAAACAGTTCATTTTTAACGAAAACGCCGTTCTTGGTAACAACCCTGACTTCTTGAAACTTTAAGAAGGAGGGAGAGGTGAGTATCGGTAGCAAAAAAAAATGAAGGGGCAGTAAGGAAGCTGAAGGAGGATCTATGACAAAGATCCGTTCCAGAGCGGGATCCGTTGTTATCGGAGGGGAGGTTCTGGGAGTGGGAAGTTCGATGAGCGAGGCGAAAAGCTGAAGAAGCTGGTGCGACGGTGCAGGCGAAGAAGTCTGCAGCATGAGATGAGCTGGGAACAGATGCTTAAGGAAAGGATCAAAGAGAGGGGGTTGCTCAGGCGGAGGGGAGTGATAAGAGAAGGAGAAGGAAACCGATCTTGGTGAGGAAGGGGAGGAGTGAGGTGGGAGAGGGGAAAGGGAAGTCGACGGATGATGCGGCCGAGGAGATGGTGACCGACGAGGCGGGGACATGGCCAGAGTACAAAGTGAGGGACTACCGTGAGAGCCCGCACCGTTCATGGTGGAAGGACGAGGAAGTTCTTACCGTATAAAAAAAAGTTACGGAGTCTGGTTGCAGAGAGGTGAACCGGGCTCAGAACCGTAACGTGGATTAGCTGAAAAGACTTGACCGAAAATGAAGACTGAGGCCTGTGCAAGTGCAAAAACTGAGTTTGAGAACCTGGCCAGAAACCAGTGTATGTGCAGACTAACGAGTGTGAGATAATTCGAAAAAAGACACAGGTGGCCGCTTCGCCAGAATAGGCGATGTGAACGACCTGTCCTCCGAATGTCTGGTTGACTAGTCTTGACGTGACGTGCAGGTTTGCGTAAGCAATGGGCGCAGCGGCTGGCGGAAGAAATCCAGAAAGCAGCCAGCACGAATCGGCTCCACCTGCTGCGACCGGTCCTACACCAGTTACATATACTCTCGCGGCGACTGGAGGCAGCGGAGGACGGGCCGCCGAGGGACTCCTTCCTGCCGGGTGAGTCCCACTGGTCCTTCCTGAAGGAGTCGCAGATCCTGAGTACAAAGAACCTCCCACCATAGATCTTGGAACTGAAGAGATACCAGTAGGATCAGAAATAGTCTGACCGTAGATGATGACGATCAACCGTAATGAAATAATCAGATAAATGAGAAAATGAAAAAACCGCCTCGAAGTTGTTGCGCGTCCTGGAACTGTGAAGATGAGGCCCTAGGCCGAAGAAGTTGACGCCAACCGCAGAACTCTCTCTAGGTGGGTTGCTGGTTTAAAAAGAGTTTGTCTCTCAGGCATAGGTCAGATCTGAATTAACTTTCGACAAACGCGTCAGCCTCATCAAGTCAAAAATGTCCGCATTGAAAATACCGAGCTAATACCCTTGTAAGGTTTCTGCTCCGACACCGGGTTCTCAGTTGTAACATACCACTACGCGCATGTCCTCTCACAGGTCCTTGGGCTCCAATGGACCTCGTGCCGTCCAAAATTGCTGGGGAATCCTCGGCGCTTGAGGATTTGTCCTCAGAGTGATTTCACATTTTCATTTCCGATTTCATCTCGAACGACAGGTGGAAGGATGATGAAATCTTTGGAATCACATCCCCTAGGAGTGTCCAACGAGGACCATAATTCATGGTGAACACAGCTTTGGAATTTGATTATATTATTGTGTTCTACGGAACACTGGCCCCATGCCTGTATGTGAGGCCAGTGGAATTGAATGCAGCTCGTAGGAATTGAAAGCAACCCGTGGGTGTTACCGATTGAGCTGCCGTCTTCCCCCAGAGGGCAGGCCCGTTGGCCTGCCTGTGAGTTCAGTAGGGCTGATTGTGTTGTAAAAAATAATAAACAAAAAAGGGAGTTCCGTATAGGGCTGATCAGCCCCAAATTTTCATGCACACGCCGCGAACGTGGGGAAAGATATGACGCGGAGCGTTTCACAGTCAGGCCGCGCTTCACGCAGTCTTCCAACCGTACCTGCAATGCTTGGCTCTTCTGAATGCACCTGGTCGGCATGGCGGCCAAATGCATGTAGAGTGTTGTGTAATGGAGCGAGGCCCAATGTCGACTTTCTGTTGTTTAGAATTAAAAAACCAGTGAGGTCCAGATACGCAGAGCAGACATTTCCCATTCCCATGAAGAAGGGCAGGATGAGCACCGATTCGCAGATATTCGGACGGATCGAAACGGCGCACTCTTGCGTCTTGCGGTGCGATTGCGCGTGTCGTGGAGAAGCATCTGGCCAGGAGATCACGAGACGAGGATCCACACCACGATGAGGGCAAACTCAAGACTGTGAGTTTTATCCTCACATTCTCTGGAAGGATTCGTGGCTCGATACATTGAGGAGGGCCGTAGTTACGGTCAAATACATTTAAGATTGTGCTCCTACCCTAGCTGCGGAGAACCTCGACCCTACACTGAAGCGCATGGCGGAGTCCTCTTGATGCTGATCGTTGGCATCGCACAGCAGCGACGTTTGCCAGTCCACGAGTTGTGGCCCTCGGACCCACCGATTTTCCGTTCCTACCCTCGCTCGCGAATCCCCCTGTCATCCCATGGCGGCCGATTTTGATTTTGATTATTCCCTGCTACCGCCGGTAAGCATATGACACAAGGCGGTAGCAGCGACTGGGACAGGGTCGGCCCACTCCGTGCTTTTTTTTTTTTTTTTTTTTTTTTTTTTGGCCCACTCCGTCGTGATTGACACTCCCTAGAGTTGAAAAAAGAAAAAAGAAAAAAAAGACACTCCCTAGAGTTCTGTGATCACCAGAGGAAGACCGTGTTCACACTGGCGGGACTGTCTGATCGACACATGGCTGACACCGACTGGGAAAGCAGTCGCCCACCCCGGAAAGCAGTCGCCCACTCCCTACTGGCAGTAGTGAACGCGTGGAACCGTGGAGATTCGATACCGGTTCACGGGTGCAGCTGCGCGTTCGAGTCCCGGGGGTAGGTCCCACTTACACGAATTAAGCGATATCGACCGTAGATAGCAAAGATCAACGGCCAGAATCTCTTAATCCGTGCAAGTGGGACCTTGCCCCCGGCGAGACCACGGAAAGTAGAGAAAACTTGCATGCAAAAGAAGCAGGTGGCGTAGCTCAGTGGGTAGACGCGCGAACTGTTGAAAAGAAGGGCTGAGTTCGAAGTCCACTGCAATCAGATGAAAGGAAAAACCTTGAAAACTAGGGTCCATGGGATCGATGGCATCGACGTCTTTGCCTTGAGCGGGGACCGTTCCAGTGCATCGGAAGCAGGCACTGCCAGCATGTCATAACCGTAGATAGGTCACATCCACGGCTGTAAAGATCTGGCGGTCTGCAATTCTAGCGTAGGGGTGCAATTCTAGCGTGGTGGAACGGAGGCGGCCAAAATAGAGGAGCGATGTTCTTATTATTATTTTTCCTTTCGCGAGCCCTCCACCTGGCGTCGGCTTGTTGGTGCAATCATGCGAGTCCTCGCCGTGCGGCGCCGGTTTGTTAATTAATTTCTCTCCATCCGCCGTACACATCAGTTGCGTGTCCTCCTCCTCTTCCTTCATTTCATTCCCACAGTGTCCCTGTGGCACCCGTCCACACCAGCCGTCGGCGCCACGTTTCCCCTGCTGCTGCCCCCGTGGTACCGGTGGCTGCGTGCCGCGGCGGGGCGGGCGGGCGGGCGGCATTCTCCACCCCCGCGTTCGGGCAGGGCGCGTGCTGAAGGCGGGCCTTCCCGCCGAGTCTGCCCCGTTGCATGCACGCGGCGGAGTTTTGCCTGTATTTGTGAAAGACGGCGCGGGGGTAATAACTCCATAGCCATATACTCGTGTAGTAGTGTGCTCTTGCACGGTGCGGGTGTATTCAACGGCGCAAACCCTGGAAAGCAGTTTTCTCCTGGCGGCGTCGGCGTCTGGCGGCGGCGGTGTTGTCTCCACTTCGCTTGTGCGGACGCGGGCGGGTGGTGTCTATATTTGTGGACGCGCTGCCTCTCCGTCCCCGTCTCTTGTTCATTATGTGTTTGCATACCTGTCAATCTATCGAGTGATTATATCAAGGAGGAAGGTCATCTTCGTTACGCTCTTGCGTCTCCAGGGCTTGTGTTGCGCGCGCGCATGGTCTGTCTTCTATTTTGGAAGAGGAGGGAGTTGGTAATACTTCCGCTCGCTATTCTCTCCCTCGTCTCGGCGGTTTGCTAACTAACACGTTCTTGTGTCTTTTTGAATCTTTTTGAACTCAAACACGTGGTGAAAAGACAATCAGCGAAGATGTTCGGGCCAATCACAGAGCTGGCGATCCTGGTCGCCTCGCTGGGTTATCCTTCCTACGCTTCGTTCAAGGCGTCAGAGAAGGGCGATGACGACGAAGCAAAGCAATGGCTGACGTACTGGGTTGTTTTCAGTTTTCTGTCCTTCTTCGAGACCTTCACGTCGTGGGCGTTCACGTGGCTGCCATGGTATCCGGAGATGAAGTTGGCGTTCATCTTGTGGCTGAGCCTTCCCAAGTTCAAGGGCGCGTCCGTCATGTACGACTTGTACGTCTCGCAGTTCTTTAAGCGTCATCAAAGAGATATCGATGACCTCCAGAACCAGCTGCAGTCCAGGCTCTCCACTCTGACTGGCCCTGAGGCGATGGCTGAGTACCGCAAATATGTGGCCAAGTACGGACAGAAGGTGGTGGAGCAGGCGGTGTCACACATGAACTCCTCAGGGGCGCCGGCTGCTCTGCAGGTCGCGGCTGCGGTCATGGCTAAGAACGGTAATGCAGCGGGCGCCTCGGGCGCTTCTACGTCGAGTGCCGGCGCCGCCGGTCCTAAGACGGATTGAGATAATCGTTGACATCATGCTTAGGTCTACTTTCATGTCTCATGTAGATGGTCGCTCACAAAAAGTTTCTGATTGTCCTATATCGACGTTCGCTTGGGGGGCTGTCGTTTTTTCTTGTGATTTCTTTGTTCTTCTGTTTTGCTTATCCGCTTTGGCACTTCTGGCGGTATCTTGCCCTATTTCATAAACAGGCAGAACAGGCCGTCATCCTTCATTTGTTTCTACCCGCTCCGTCGCTTGGCGTTCGGGCCATTTTCGTTGTTATTCATTTATGTTTTATTTACACTAAATTGGGCGTGTTAGCGAGTCAAAAGACTGACGGTAATTCCGAAAACGGTACATGTACAATTCCCTCTCTCCTGTCTTTCTTAAGGAAATTAGCGGTTCCCGCTTCTACGTCGCTGAAGAGAGGAGAAGGTAAGGGTTGATGATTGCGTTCGAGCTTGCGTTGCAGTGTTATGTTGGCGATGAAGAGGTGGAGAAGAAGAGGGAGGGAGGGAGGTGAGGATGAGGGTGGTCGGAGACGGTTAACGGTGGCTGCGATGTGATAGAACTTGAGAGAAAGGAAGGCATGTGCAGTGGATTTTGGCACTGAGTGTTTGATTGGACAGGAGAGGAATTCATGCATGCGAGGTGGGCTGTCTGGTTCCACTGCGCCATCCCCCTCTTGATGGGGGTTGTTCGTTATCTGCCGTCAACTGCTGAAGGGGCCGTTGAAGCTCTCTCGGTCTTCGGGTCGGGCGGGATGGAATTTGTTGCCTTTATTGGGCTTGGCGTATCAAGCGTTTCGAACGCTGGTCGTGGCGGTGACATGGTATTTACGTTCGTGGGATTGGGATTTGTGGCTCGGCGCTGTTCCATGTAAACGGTCTTGTTACGCCGAGTGTCGCTGATTGTTGCTTGTACTGGCGCGCAGGGCAGCGCGAAGACGGAACGTTTGGGGTATTCAAGAAACAGCGCGCAGTTCATTCACTGAGAAGTCAGTCGGAATGGCCTCTCCTCTCCGTCCGTTGGGGTTAGTGCCTTCTCTTCGAAGATCGAGAAGGGTGGTTCTCATCTCGCCTACCTGTCTCCTTGGAGGCAGCGTGGCTGAATGGAACCTCTGAATCTATCAAGACTAACTAAACGCTCAGACGTTTGCTGCTTCTGATAGTGACGGCGCAGCTGCGGAGCGCAGCCTGCTGCCATTCGTTACTCCTGCGGAGGAAACAGTGCTCATCTGTGTATATTGTGGCGGTGGGTGAGAGAGAGAGAGAGAGAGAGAGAGAGAGAGAGAGAGAGAGAGAGAGAGAGAGAGAGGGGAGTATGTTTTCTGGGAGAGCGTGACTGCTCGTCGTCGTTTCCATGATGAGGTGACGGGGTTGTGCTTGGTGTGTACCTTCGAGACGTCCTCGTGAGACTTGGCAGCGCACTCCAGCTCAGCTGAAGGGAATATACTTCGGTCCAAGGAAGAGCTTTTTTTTTTTCGTAGGATATGTCTTTCTCTCGCACTGTCCATCTGTGAAAGGCAAGTAATGTTCTGAGAGCAGGCGTGCAGGCGTAGGTGATTAATCTGTTAGCGACAGTATCACAACGTTCTCTCCACTAAGAAAACGCTCTGGGTCTCTTATCTTCTTCACCTGTTCTTTTCTCCTGAAGGTAGGGGGGTCATTATGCGTTTCATTCTTTCCAGTTTCAGTTAATTACGACTGTGTTCTGACAAGAGAGAACTGGCAAGCAAAACGGAGATTGTGAACGAAGGGTAAAGCCTTAACACTCTAGTGCAACAGTTGGTCGTCTTAACTGTCTTAACTCTGTAGGGTGGAACATGTAGTTATCGACTAAAGCGTCTCAGGTGCTGTGCCAAAGATATGCCTGAGGATGGCTTTCGTTTCGCTTCGCTTCGCCTGTCTGCTGGATACGCAGAGGCGGAGTCTCGAGGCAGGGTCTGGCGGTGGTTTCGTTTGCATTTATTGAACGTGTCCCCATTAGAGACGAGTTATTGTTTATTTAACCATCGTGGTTGGTAGGCATAGCGCTGGGAATTCTCGTGTGTGTTAGTTCGCGTAGTCAGCAGGTAACGAGATTAGGTTTAGATATGTCCTGTTGGTTAGACGTAGAAGTAGGTCGGCTGGCGGAGAAGAGAATGTGGAAATTCCACGCTGTAGGTCCAAGAGGCGAAACCGAAGGTGGTGGCATTGTGAAGAGGACACCCGTTGTGGGATCGATCACTGGTTTGCATGCGGTGAATAAAAGATTAAAAGAAGAGGTAAAGGGTGAGCTCCGATGTGGAGACGCAATGAAAGCTTTGAAGAGGAGAGGAAGGCGAGTGTGTGTTCCGACGTGGGTCGCGAGAAAGCGGAGGGCAAGGGGAAGGAGAAAATGGTCAGAGGCTGAATGAAGGCTAATGGGTGAAAGGAAAGGATGATTAAGTTGAAATGGGTCAAAGGATGATTGAGAAAGAAATCCGAGCTCCTTGAGGCGAAGCAAAGAAGCAAAGAAGCGAAGCTATTCGTTAAGTGGCACGTTTCTCCTTTCTTTTGTGCATGAAATTGAAATCTACGTGACTGTGTACATGGAGTGTGTACATGTCATTTGTCTTCGTGGTTTGTGTAACTCGGTGTGCGGGGCTACGGTGGTGTGTTCATCTGGAGACGTTTTGGTTCGGTCGCCTGTCGGTTGTTTCGGAACGGGGAAAGAGGAAGTTCTTTTTCGTATCATCCTTCACTGTTTAACTAAGCAATTGACGTACGAGAGCTTTTTTTGACGGCGAGTACGCTATAACGCAGACAAAGCTGTTGAACAAAATGGTGATGCACAGACTATGAACTGAATCTGGGTACCTTCGCTCCTCTCCGAGGGTTTCGTGTGTGCGCGTAGGTGTGTGTGCATATGGATGTTGTGTACTGTATGACAGGAGCGATATCGAGCACACCCCTTGCATGAGATTCTATAACTGTGATATGTACTGTATGACCTTATCACTGCCATCATTCATAACGATATCGAGCACACCCTTGCATGAGATTCTACAAGTGTGATATGGACGCTCGCCGTGGACGGATATGGGCTTTGTACGGATAGATCGTCTTCAGTCTTGTTCGATTACAGAGGTTGATTACTACCTAGTGTTGTGGCTTTGGTATTCACCTTTTGCTGTTGTAGTTTGCTTACCTTTTGTCATCGATGTAGTTTGCTATCTACCTTTCGTTATTGATGCGGAAACAAGTGATTACAAGAAGACAGGTTTGGGAATACGAGCGATATTTCTTGCTGTGCCAGGGATGGTTGGTCTTTTCTTTGCACACTAGTGGGAGGTCTATATAGCTCACGATTTACGTATCTAGGCGTGTCGATTGTAGTGCGGATTTTCCTGGTCGGATTTTCTGATGGCCGTGTTTTATCCCCTCATCTGGATCGATTTTTTCGTTTGCCATCCTCTTCTGGTTGGCGTTGTTGCTGTGTAATCGCGGTGTCTCGCTTGTTGAACATCCTATTTCGTTTCTTCTCTCGTCTTCATCGGCGGGGTGACCTTGCCAATCTGTTCACCGTCAGCAGGATCCGCGAAGCCTCCCTCCTCCTCCCCCCGCCCCCTTCTTCCGCGCCCGCGGGGCCCTACCGACTCACATAGGCACGTGCATCGTAGATGCGTTGAAACTTGCTTCGTTTCCGCTTTTCGTTTTTTTTTTTTGTCGCTCTACTCTGTGAGCTCGTGTCCTACTGCTGGGTATTGGGCGGTCTCATGAGTCGTTGTGGTCGTGTTCGGTGTGATTTACGCTTGGTCTCTCCACTCATCCATTGTCTTTGTGCGTATGTAATGCTCAATGCCGCTGAAGCGTGTGCTGAAACTAGAGAGATACTAAAGAGAAGGTGAGTCTGGGGATGGCGGGGGGAAGGGAAGGGGAAGAGCGGGGGTGGGGGGCTAAGTGGGGGTGGAAAGGTATAGGTAAGGGGGACGCGGGGATCGGCGGGTTTGGAACTTTTAGCTTGAAGAGGACTGTGGTTTGGTTTCTCTGCGAGAAGTCCGAAGGACCAGTTGTTAGTTAAGAAGTCTTATGAATGGGTCATTGGCCTTTCGAACGTACACGCTTGAACGTACGCTTGAACGTACGATTAAATAAACGTTATCACACATTAGCGGCGAGAAAGGCCGACAAACTGTATTTATAAGCAATTATGCCTGTCGTTTTTAACGCTGATACCGTAAGTAAGCTTCTGTAATGTTTGGCTTTTTGGTTTGTAAAATACGCTGAAGACTGCGCTATGCGCTTAACGACTCGGTCTCTGTGTGTATTTTAATTGATCTTCTGGTCTAAATTTCGAATAAAAAATACGCTTATTCGGACTTTGGAATTTTGTTTCGTTCGAACTGAAAACGAAATAACACAGAGAATAATGGTCCAAATAAAAAAAGAAAAAAGCTCCTTCTGAGAAAAGAAAGTAATTTCGTTTTTGTCCTGCAGTATGTTGTCGCCTTGTTCGGTTTCATCATACCCCTTGTTTTATGGAATTTGGGTCAATTCTCGCTCGCACCCCCAGATAACAGCGCAGGCAGCCGAAGAGGCGGTGTGTGGACGTGCTTTGATGAATCGTAGGGAATGGTTCTAGTGCACTAGAATACAATACGTGTTTGTTGTTTTTACATCAATATATGAAAGGCAATGGTAGTGAAACCGCTCAGTATTCATTCTGGTGTAGTTTTTTATCCGTTGCATCCTGATTGGATGCAACTTCTTTTTTTTTTTTTTTTTTTTAATGAACAATGCCTGTCTCTTATACACATCTAGATGTGTATAAGAGACAGCATTATGTCCTCCACGAGAGTAAAGCCTCACATTTTGTGCAACTTCTTTTTTTTTTTTTTTGCTTTTTGTTCGGGCCCAAAAGGCCCAAACATTTTCTTCTCGCCAACCCTATGCCTGTCTCTTATACACATCTAGATGTGTATAAGAGACAGATCCAATGGGACCCCTGATTGGATGCAACTTTCAGCCGGTCTGTTTGCGGAGTGTCATCCGATCCGAGGATGGTGTGTCCTCGTAAGTGCATGTGAACTGCACACCTCCTCGTCTACCCTCTTCCCCCGGACATAACGCGCCCTGAAAATGAACGTATACAAGCTATGTTTCCGGCCCGATACAGTTAAAATGAGGGTGCGCTGTGTTCGGGGGGAAGACAGTAGTCGCGATACAGGCAGAGGGTGTAATGGGATATGTACTCACAGTCGGGATTTCCTACGTAGGGCGCATTAGACCGTCTCTGCAGCCCACTTCCGTTAGATAACGGCCGTCTCCGGACTCAACCCACCTTCATCATGATTGTACTGTGTGTACATCCTCGTCTATTTGTCTTTTGACGCGATATAGTCTACACGGGGATATGTACTCACGCTATAGATATCCGACGTAGAGCGCATCAGACCGCTATGTTTCCTGGAAATGAACGTATACAAGCTATGTTTCCAGCCACATTCAGTCAGGTACCGTATCTGAACCCACTTACATCACCGGTTGTATTTATATTCTACATCCTCGTCTGTTAGTCGCGATGTACGCTTAAGGATTCTTCCGCTAGGGAATTCCTACGAGGGTGCATCAGACCGCGTATGCAGCCCAATTCAGTTAGATAGCTTCTACCGTCTGTCCCTGGAACTCAACCCACCATCATGGTTGGTTGTACTGCTATGTACATTCATTCGTGATGAGAGAATGTTGTTCTTTTTTTTTTTTTTTGGCGTGCAACATATTACGAACTTCGTTAATCATGAAGAAGTGGCCCGGGAAGAACGAGAATTGTTTTTTTTTTTGTGGAAAGAACAGCAGTGTGAGATGGCATCAAGTTTGAGTAACAGCCTGTAGGCTTTTCCTTCGTTCGCGTGCTCACGCCGCTCCCGACTCTCTACCTGTTTCTGAACATAAACGACGACATTGTTGCTTGTCGCAGCTGAAATTTCTGAGGTGTATGTAAACGAAATTTCTCTGAAGTGGCGCTTCACACGCCGATTGCCAAAGTCCGGTTGTGGAAGGAGCCAATCACGTCATCACCTCTCTTCTCGCGGGTCATTCCCGTCTGGATCCACAGATGTGAAATGTGTGGTTGGTGGTCGGCAAAATATTCCAAAATGTTCGAATTGATCGTCTGTCAAAATTCTGAAGAAATAATGGTGTAAATTTGTAAAAGATTGAATTGAATGATCGATTTTTCGATAGATTTGAAGGTGTGGTTGGTGGTCGTCAAAACTCTGAATTTTCGTTTTCTAAAGAAATCAGGGTCTCGATTAAATGCGGTTCTTTTTTCACTTCCAGACATGCCTTTTGCTGTCTTCGACGGAGTACATTTTTGAGAAATTCTTGACAAAAGTGAGCATGTCGCCGCCTCTCTATGAACCACCCGTCTACTCCGATAGCCGGAGGTAAAAATTGACATCTTCGTCTTCGCGTTCTTTTGTCCCGTCTACTTCGGGAATGCAATTCGATCGATGGTTTGAATGAAAACGAAGACAAGTTATGGTTTTCCTTAAAAACTTTCTGCTCTCTCTCTCTCTCTCTCTCTCTCTCTCTCTCTCTCTCTGTGTGCTGTAAGGACGATATCCTCGATGCACGGTTCCTGTGGTCTGTCAGTTATGGTGCCGGGATGTGTAGTGCATTGCTTTTTTTTTTTTTTCTTGGGCTTAGTGCATTGCTCTTTTTGCTGCCAAGCTGATTGTCCTTTTCTTTTCTCTCTCCGTTCGCCTTCGGGGCCGCGCTTGGCTTGTTCAGCAAGCGAAATTTCGTACTACTGTCTTCTCTGCCGAATAGAACGCCCGGGCATTATCGCCGTTTCTAGACGGAATGTTGCTCCAAATACGCTTGTTATAACGATAGAACGTTGTTTCAAAATTTCCAGCTGCTTGTTTCATTGGTTCAATTTGTGCAGCTGAACCTACTCCAGAAGACCGAAATGATGCCAATATAGTACGCTCAGACTACATTCCCCCGAACACAACGCACCCTTATTTTGTCTGTATCTGGCCGGAAATATAGCTTGTATACATTTTTTTAGGGTGCGTCATGTTCGGGGGAAGACGGTAGGCCCTCAAAATCACAAAATCGTAAAATGAGCGGCCAGATTGAGTCGTTCGTTTACAAGCACTCGATCTGGTGGCTCATTTTGCGATTTTGTGATTCTGTGATTTTGAGGGCCTGGTGTGAGCGAAGTATGCATGCCCTTAAAAAAAAAAGCCCTAATTGCAGATGGCAGGTGCTCTGCTACCGTACGTCAGTCAGTCTTTGTCGTATCCTCGTTGCTATTCCCGGAACTTTGGTAACCGGAATTATCTTTTCACCACAAGCTTCTGTTCTCTCATATATTTCCTGTTTTTTTTTTTTTTTTGGTTTAAAGATATTTCCTCTGCCTGTGGATCGGAGACGTCCAGGGTTATTAGCGAAGTTGGGGTGAACGATACAGAAGATTAGCAAAAAAAAAAAAAAAAAAAAAAAGAACTTGGTGTGCGAGTTCCCAATCTAGAAGCTTCGGTGCAGTCAGATCTCTCTATCTATCTCTCTTCTCTCTTTTTCTCAATCATAGTGACGTGCAGGTTTTCTCTCCGACTGCCTGTTGGAGATATCCTCGGCCACGAGCGAAGTGCCCCCTTGTGGAAAAAGAGGGGTAGGTGGCGACAAAGGGAAGTTGGAAGTGCGCACGAGCATCATCTCGCCGTTTGTCGTCCTCATCGGAATGTAACTTCTCTGAAATGAAGTCCACATGCTTCCGCTGAAAATCCTTCTACCGTCTTCGCCCGAATAGCCAATAGAACTCGCCGGTCAGTATAGCCGGTCAGTATAGCCCGATCGTACAGGTGAACATCGGATCACACAACATTGCCGAGTGCTCTTCGCCGACTATGTTCTCGGAGGGCAAACACGTCTCCCTCTTCCCCTATGCATGTCTGTGTGTGCGTGTGTGTGTGTGAATGTGTACTTGGAGCCCATTCGTTTGAAGTGCGAGGAGCAAAATAGAGCGTGAACCAATGGGGCCTCTAGCTCGTTGTCTACACCCATGGGCTGTTTAAATACAGGCCCAAGATCAAATCCAGGTGCAATCGAGATGAACAGAATTCGGTACTTGTGAATTACCTTGGCGCCAGTCAAGTTCAATGATGATATCCCAAGACCGTGGCTAATGATCTAACCCCACAAAAATATCCAGGTAGGTTCTAGTGCAACAGACTCTCTCTCTCTCTCTCTCTCTCTCTCTCTCTCTCTCTCTCTCTCTCTCTCTCTCTCTCTCTCTCTCTGCCTGTGGGTGTGTGAACATGCGTATATGTCGAGGCTATCGTCTTTTTGAGTGTACATAGCATCGAACAGGTAAGTACCTGAGATAGGGAGTTCCTGTGTATATATAAGCGCATACGCATAGGAGGGCTTTTCCCGGATGTCTGACCAGATTCGTTGCATGTAGCGCTCGCTTCTACTTCCACCGTAATCCGTTTCGGTCAATTTCTCCACTTCCTGGTTATTC
>BFEA01000061.1:2277809-2312244 GCA_003427395.1 Chara braunii
TGTGTGTGTGTGTGTGTGTGCTTTTTTCTTCTTTTTTTCTCTTCTCGTTTTCATTCGTTTTTTTTTCTTCTTCCACGGTTGGCGGGGGTGCCCGTGCCCCTTCACCCCCCCCCATCTCTGTGACCGTTTGATTGTGCTGAACGCGTTCAAGATCAAGTGCGCGTTCAGTTCAGCATGGGCGCGGGTGCGTTCAAGCACGCGGCACGTGCCCCCCACTGGTGCATGGGCAGAGAAAGCCATCGGGGGGTGCACGCAGGATTAAAAAAACACACACACACACACACACACACACACGCACACACACACACACACACACACACACACACAGCAGTCTGGGAACCGACTCTCCAAGGCCTAGAAAACCAACCGAGAGGGCCTGGCAAAGATCTGCGCGGCGGAGGGCTGCCCCTAGAAAATGTCGTAACTCCTAAGTAGTCTGATGTGGGAGGCCCTCAGGATTAAAAAAAAAAAAAAAAAAAAAAAAAAAGGATGGCACATGCGACCCGGAAAAAGCAGTAGCTGAGGAAAGAAGGGTAATGAACCATGTGATCAGATGTTCGGGGCTTTTCAAGGGATAGCTGAAAAGTATGTAAACTCCCCACCATTCGATGGAGCCTCTGCGGAAGTGGAGCAGAGGTACGACTCAGGGTTACCCTCTGATCTGTGGACTTAGAGAAATCTCAGAATTGAATGTATACTCTGAGAAACTCTGTCGTATCATGTGTACTCAGCGAAGTGACCATACCGGACGTGCCACGCATCACGTCCTGTGCATGACACAAGGGTATGCATGCGTGCGCATGTGATGAGGCCCACCCCCAAAATTGGGGTGTCTGAACATTTGGGGACGGGCAGGGTGTCGTGGCAGACCCCGGCCCTCCCCTCCAAAAAAACTTGAAGTCGAGAAGAAAAGACGAAATTGCGGCCATGCTCGACACCAGCCCCCAAAACAAATGTGTGTGTGTGTGTGTGGGCGACGCTCCACTACACAACACTACTGTATTTGGACGCTTTGTGGACCCGATACATTCAAAGTGTTTGAATCTGTCCAGAAGCCGTCCAAGTGCATGTACAGTGTTGTGCAACAGAACAAGGCCCTTTTGTGTGTGTGTGTGTGTGTGTGTGTGCGTGTGTGTGTGTGTGTGTGTGTGTGTGTGTGTGTGTGTGTGTGCTTGTTTCTCCCAGGTAATCGGGAATTTATAGAAGATATCTTCCAGGTCCGATACAGTCGGTATTAGTGTGCATCATACTGTGCAGAACAGATAGTTCTGACGGTAGTTTCTTTTCTTTTGGCTCACTCTAGTTCCAAGGTTCTTGAAATCACTATTGCCCCCCCCTCCTGATGTTGGAATGCATAAAGGCCATTTATCAGGTCCCATACGCAGGGGGCTGTTCCCTGGAAACTGCAGTGGTATTTCTGACAAGGGATTCCCCTGTACTCTCATCATCATGACTGCATCCACCTGAAAAATGGGCTGCATACATTCACAGAGAGAGAGAGAGAGAGAGAGAGAGAGAGAGAGAGAGAGGGGCGGGGGGGTGGTAATGGACAGTTGACAAATCGAGGAGTTTGTGAAGTGGCCGTCACCCCTCCTCTCTCGATCAGGTACTATATACACTATTATACAGTCATGGTGAAGGTGCGTGCAGCTCTCGGAAGCTGGGCTCCGTGTGAACTCGAATGAGGTCGCCTTGTGTGTCCTTGAATGCATACAAGTGTCGATTGAGGTCAGATACAGTCGTGAGGGTGCGTGATGCTCTCAACAAACAGGGCCTCCTGTGAATTCGATGAGGAGTTGTGTCCCCTGTGCATTCGATGAACTCCCTCTCTCTCTCTCTCTCTCTCTCTCTCACACACACACACACACACACACACACACACACAGTGTCACACAAAACGCACACACACAATGGGGGGCACAATGGTTGACTGTAACCCGGCACTCGATGCTCAAACATCTCCCAACAATGCTATCATCAACCCAAAGGGAGCAGCTGGAGGTGCCATTAACCACGAAGGAATTGCTAGAGGCTCTGAGGGGGATGTAGGACGAAAAGACCCTAGGCCTGGATTTCTTCCCGAAGGAATTCTGGATCCAGTATTGGGACATCTTCCAAAAAGGATAGACAACTATGTGCATGCGGCTTAGGAAAGGGTGACTTTCGGGGGTCTAATCAGCCAATGGGTTACCACACTGCTCTACAAAAAAGGGGATAAAGCTGATGTCAGGAACTATTGACTGATCACACTCCTCCCCTCCCCTATAACATGGTCTCAAAAGCCCTGACGAATTGGCTGCTACTGCACATGAACCACCTCATCTTTGAAGACCAAACCAGATTCGTACCACAACGTGCACCTTGGTAATGAAACCATGAAGTATGCTTGGCAGCATCGAAAGGAAACTGCAGTCCTACTTAGAGAAATTGAAAAGGCGGATGACCATGTGGACTGGGACTTCGTGGACTGTTGCCTCTGGGCTTCAGGGCGTGGGTGTCTATAATGCACAGATCCGCTGCCACAAATACCATCTCAACGAGCACTTGTCTCCACGATTCACACTCGAACGGTTGGTCCGCCAAAGGGGCCCGATGACCCCCCTCCTTTTTGTGTTAGTAATGGAGGCTCTGGCAGCAATGATACGGGTAAAATCTGAGATAGAATGCATAGACATTCCAGAATTACCCCCCCACATGGTGTCGGTCACGTCTCTATTCGCCAACGACCTTACAGTCCTCATTAAAGCCTCAACTGCATCTCTCAAGGCGCTAACGAAAACTATCCAAACGTTCGCAGTGGCGGCAGATATGAAGGTCAATTGGGGAACCAAGACAGAGGGGTGGTGGCTATCCTTGCAAGTCTCTCAGCCACCGCAACAACCACCGCAACAGCCCCCGGTCAGCTGGAAACCAAAAGAAGAAGCCATCAGAATCCTTGGAGTCCGCTTGACAGCCTTAGGGACTCCGGCGGACCACGACCAGGCCCTGGTCCAAACAACGCTCCAAAGATTGTCCATATGGGGTGGATTACATGCATTGATGGTGGGGAGAGCGTTAGCAATTAATTACACCGTACTGGTCACAGTTTGGTATAAAACAACCTTTTGGGAAATCCTTGAAAACCAACTTGCACACCTATACTCAGTGTTGTGGGCCAACTTATGGAGGAGCAATCACAAACTGAAGAGGGTGGGTGGCCTGGGCATATCAGATCCGGGAGATGAGATCAAGTCCCTGATGTTCAAAGTCATCATCCGCCTCTTGCTAGCGAATGATGTCCTGTGGCTGCCGCTGGCGCACATACAACTACCAAACCTGCCCCATCCCTCCCATCCGGACGTTCCAGTTCATCCTCTTAAGTGGCTAACAATTAGGGCTTGGACAGTGTCTGGCTTGCCGTGCCACAACCAAACTGGAACTTCTTGTAATAAAGTTTGGAGGGACCTAAAAAATAACCCGCTGTGGATTAAAATGTTGCACCTATGAAGGCAAATGGGGCAAATAAAAAAGTCTCCTCTCCTCAAATGGCGGGAGCTATGGAGCCGACCACTTTTTGGGAACCCAGATATATGCGATGAAACTGGGACGCCCCTCTCCTTAGCAACCAACTCTCACTGACTTACATGGGTGGGGTGAGGAATGACATTCACACGGTGGGAGACCTCTGGAATAGCGAGAGGGGAAGGTGGAAAACAGTCGAGCAGCTGCAGCCGAACCTGTCACGCGTCAAGAAAAGTCTGGAGAAGTTGGGCCATATTCACATGGTGATTTCACCTACATTGGTGAGGGCTCGGCAGGACGCTCCATCGATCCACAGTCTGGACTGGGTCATATGCAACAACCAGAATATTGTCCCAATGACCATCTCTAGGGTGGGCCACTACACAGGTCAAGAGACACAATTACAAGCATATGAACCGGACGTGCCGGGAGCGCGGTAGGCATCACTGAAAAGGGATGTCAATCAGGATCCCAAAATCCCTCTTGAAAGAGCGACTAGGGCGAGGGTGGTGGGGTCAAACAACATATGATACTTCACCTACAAAATGACCACCCCGGTGTGTGCACTCCCATTCAACCCGGACGAATGAGAGGGGACAGGGCGAGTTCCCACACCAATATGATAGTATTCGCTGAGACAAGGATATAAGGATGCGCACACACCACGTATCTCCACATCGGTGGTCCAAAACCATTGGAAAAGAGACTTGCCTGTACGAGAAATGCACTCGCATCATCGCATCCCTTGGGCCACCAATGCACACATTATGCCGACATTATATAGAGCTCTGCAATGGCAGATCACAAACTGGTGTCTCCGGACGACGGCCTATGTAACCTCAAGGTCTGACCTGGAGCAAGTAGGCATCCTGTCCCCTATTTGCTCCCATTGTGGATCCGACACCCAACGCAGACACTCAAATTTAGAGCACTTCCTGTTGGCATGCGCGATGGCAGTGAAGGTACGACAAGTATGGTGGGATGCATTGTAGCACGTTATAACTTGATTGCATTTCCCATGGAACTTTACCTTATTCTCCTAAGCAAACACACAGATTATTCGACATGGTGAAAACCCTTTCAAGTCAACCTCTCCAAACACATAAGGCTTGCCTGTCTCATGGTCTTATGGAGAATAAGGTGTTCAGTTGTAAGGCAAGATGCCGCCTTCAACTTCCACCAAGCCAAATCTGAACCAGCGGAGGTCATCCGGGCCAATATGCTGAAAGCAATAGAGACTTCCATGGAAAATTGGATCCCTAACCAGCAGATAACGGAAAGATACTGTGGAAAAACTGGATGGCGCAGGAGTTGTAGTGGACTTATGAACTGGTAGAATGCTTCCTGACGCCACTGCCAGGTCAGACTAAAGGTGTCATGGCAGAAGGGAGCCTGAGTGCCAGGGGACAAGTTCAAATCTCATACGATGTGTTTTGCCTTGTCAGCTCTTTCGCCTCCCCATCCCGTTCACCCACACCCATCCCTGTGCCCCCTCCCCCCCTCCTGATTGCCTCGCTGCCCCCAACCCCAACACCTTCTCCCCCGATCCCAAGCAACCGCACCCCCCTTACGCCCTCTCCGCCCCCTCCCCTTTCAACGAGCTCCCCACCCTGCACCCCGTCTACAGTGTGCCTCTAGCTTCCCTGACCAAGAGCTAGGGCTATCTGGCTATCTTGCCTTTTCGGCCTGTGGGACTAGGTCATGGTCTAACCCCAACGGCCGTGTGCTCATCTAGTCCAGTCCAGTCCTGCCCGGTACCACCGTCGGTAGCTGGCCAGTCCAATCCATTCCATTCTGTCCGCTGGGGGTATACCCCAGCTGCAGCTTGTTTTCAGTCTCATTCTTCACTTGCACAATTTGGAGTACATTTGTGTTGAGTTTGTGTTGGACCTGCGTTGTCCCTTCTAGCTCCATCTACATCTCCCTCATCCGCATCCCTTCCTCTTGATTTTGACGGACCACCATCCTGGCGGGTCTGTCGTACTGGTATCAGAGCGGGAACTGTCCCCGCTCCCACACACCCCATCTCGCAAGTGCAAAAAAAATTGTGTAATCCCAATAGTGGGATTTTGGGCCATCTTAGGAGCAAATAGTAGGCAGGCCATTTTCAGAGTAAATAGATAGGAAAACAGTGGAAAAAGGTGCAGCATTGAGAGAGCGACACGTGGCGAATAATGAGAGCATTATTAAGATGTGTGCCCACAAATGTCAAGGCCAAGGCCAGCACACGTGCGCGTGCCATGCGGCCCCGCTCCCCCACCCCACCCTACCCCACCCCACCTCACCCCACCCCACCCCACCCTGCTCCGAGATTATATATATCAAGATTTGGGATGCATGATGTTGCCAGGGTTTGCCAGCCATGCGCGTGCAAGGTCGGTGGCTTAACACACTGACCGAACTCTGTAGCAATTGCCAGCCATACGCGCGCAAGGCTAGTGGCTTAACACACCGACCGAACTCTGTACGTGTTCTAGTAGTGTGGCATGTTGGTGTTGAAGAGCGTCACACCAGCTATTTACTCCCTCCTCCCCGTTGGCGAGTGGCGAGCACTGCAGTGGCCAACATAACAGCAGCGAGTGGGCTGCTATTTGTCCGCCCCCCCCCCCCCCCCTCTTCCCCTGCGTCGTGGCTGTTGCTGCCTATACACGTGCCATCTGCAATGCCACGTGGCAACTTGCTGAATATCTTGAAGACACTCCTAGCTAGGGGGCTGCACTACAGTGGAATACGGGTGGTTGCTCAAGATCTCAACACACCTGTATGATGATGATGTGAGAATGATTATCTCCTGTGTGTCTTTTTAACGGGGATAATTAAACTCCTGTTGAATCTCGTTAAATTCAAAAAAATCTCATTGAATTCGTGTTAAACGCGAAAATGGGCCGCTCCAGCGCTTTTCGAAAAAACGGAATTGATGCGCGGGATCCGGAACACGTGGCCCTAGGCAAAAAAAAATAAAATAAAAAAATAAAAAAATCCCGCAACCCCTGAAGCAACTCTTAAACCACCGAATTAGACCAACAGTGTGCAAGGAAGATGAGCAATAACGAACTTCAGCAATCAAACAGCATCATATATACAAGACCAGATAGTCGTGACCTCGAACCAACAACAGAATTACATCACGAGTTTCACCAAATAAGAAAACACCAAGAGCTCATAATTGACAATGTTGGTAAATTCTCATCATTATCATCAATGAAGAACCAATGTTGGTATCCTATCTGGTGCTCGGCGCCCAGACTACAGATGGCAGATCCTATCTAGCCTAGACTACAATGTCGAAGATGACATCAACAACTTTCCCTAAGTACGAGCATACAGCGATCAATATCGCATGCTTCCAGCACCAGGTATGTCTCTCGCCTCACTCACAACTTCGTTCCCCAACACACAGATGCCACTTGCACTTAAGGACCACCCTGTGCCACACCTAGCTTACAGCAGCGCAACTCGGCTATGGCTGTCTGCTCCTTCCTGCTCGCCCGTGAGCGTGTGAGCGTTGACCAACTATTAGCGCAACAGCGCTTACGCAGCATGAATCCAACACCCGAATGCCAAATGCGGAGGCAGGCCCTTTGCCATATGGAAGTGACCTGCCTGCTTGCTGTCTTAGGCTGTGCTCGGCCTTTCCCAAGAAGCTTTCGGTAGGCCCCGATAGGTTGAGGCCCAATGAACACAACTCAGGCCCTAGGCCTGTAGTAGTTGCTCGCGCCCAACTGTCAACGGCTTGTGTTAGGCCCACATCCCGTATCCAGCCTGGGGCCTGCTTGCAATACATTCAAACAGGTTGCGCAGGGCGTGGGTTCTTCCAACCAACTGACGCTGCGCAACTGCCTGAATTTCCTTGAGTTGCGTGGTAACCGAAATAGGGGCCCTCAGGCCCTCGTTGTGCCTGCCTTCACTTAGGGCGGCCGACGTGATACTTGGCAGGGCCTAAAAGGGGCTCATAGGGGCATAAGCCTCGCATGTTTGAAACCTAAAAAAAAAACACTCATTTCATTTTAGTTTTTCTTTTTTCATTGTGTGTTTATGTTTTTGATTTTTTAAAAATATATTTAAACATAAAAAAATAGAAATAAAAATATAAGGTTGTAGTCCTCGAAAAAACCTACAACCCCATATATATAGCCCAGGAAAAAAATCATCGCGGACCCTGTTAATGCACGTCCAACGCGCGTTTGAATGGGAGTTTAACGCGAATGCAACGCGCGTTGAATTTTTCAACGCGGAACCCACGTTGAATTTAGAATCGGACACACAGATTATCTCTATTGCTGCAACGGAAGTTTGGCAGCAATGAAAACCCCCCTGACAAGGGGCCTGCGCGACAATGCAATTAAGGGGACTGATCAAAATCTCCGCTAACCCTAGATTATTTTTATAATTATTTTTTTGTTGCAGCAGTAGGTTTGTGGATCTTGGTAATCTTGTTTGTTTTTGTCCACCCAAGAGCTTGGTATAACCTACCTACTCACTAACCTATTCTTCCCCAACCCCTTTCTCTCCCCTCACTCCATCATCGAATCATCTGTGTTGCCTCTACTACCACTACTCGCTCGTCCTAATTTACTTATTTGTCTTCTTTTCTTTACCTCTCTCCTCTCCTTCCCACTGTTCTCTCATAACCCTCCCTCTTCACTCATTTCCCACCATATTTCTCTCCCCTCTCCTCTGTACTCATTCCCTTTCACTAATTTTCCCTTCTCTTCTCCACCTTTCCCATCCCTTTCTCTCCCATTCTCTCACCCTCCTCTCCCCCTTCATAGTTTCGAGACACTTTTCTCTCTGGTTGGTAAATTACTGTCCGGCAAAAAACATAAATCGGCACAGGCCTCCTTTGGCTGGCTGGTGCCGCCATCCATTTCCTTCCGGACGTTGAGCCCCTAAAGATGCCGCTTTAACACCCTGGATGAATAACGAATAGCGGTGCCAAATATTGATAGTTTAAACAACTTGAACGGAATGATGCAAGGGCTTGAGACGCTCACCTTATTTCACCCGAGGCCCAGACAAGTCAAAAGAGAGTGTGCCTAATTTGGCGTTTTTTTTTGTTCTTATTTTTTATGCAGAGTATTCAACAAAACCGCAAAAAACTTTCAGGGTCATAAGTTCAATACTGGTCTTTGAGGAGGGAGGCGGGGGGAGGGTGGAGAAGTTAAAATAATGAAACAAAAATCTGCCCTGATATAACTTTTTTCTGGTTTTTGTTTTGRAAAACTTTGAGGAYAGGGTTCAACTAGCCGAGGCCGGCCATTTTTATTTATTATTGAAAAAAAAGTGCAAGGCCTCTTCTCTTGGCCTCCAGTCCCACTAGCATAGGAAAAAGGGTATCGTGTATCAAGCGTGACACTGTGGCAGAGGCATAACATGCCCGTTAGTGATTTGTGGGCGTAGAACAAGAGAAACGCAAAAACAAACAGAAAAAAAAAAGACATCATGCCCAAAAATCAGCCATGATGCAAGGGCTTGAGACCCTCACCGTATTTCACCCGAGGCCCAGACAAGTCAAAAGAGAGTGTGCCTAATTTGGCGGTTTTTTTTGTTCTTATTTTTTATGCAGAGAGTATTCAACAAAACCGCAAAAAACTTTCAGGGTCACAAGTTCAATACTGGTCTTTGAGGAGGGAGGCGGGGGGAGGGTGGAGAAGTTAAAATAATGAAACAAAAATCTGCCCTGATATAACTTTTTTCTGGTTTTTGTTTTGAAAAACTTTGAGGACAGGGTTCAACTAGCCGAGGCCGGCCATTTTTATTTATTATTGAAAAAAAAGTGCAAGGCCTCTACTCTTGGCCTCCAGTCCCACTAGCATAGGATAAAGGGTATCGTGTATCAAGCGTGACACTGTGGCAGAGGCATAACATGCCCGTTAGTGATTTGTGGGCGTAGAACAAGAGAAACGCAAAAACAAAGAGAAAAAAAAAGACATCATGCCCAAAAATCAGCCATTAGGGGCGAGGACCCACTAGGGCCGTATTATACCGTGGGACTGTGGTGTGTGACACCCTTTTGACATTTCGAAAATGGTTTACGCATTTTTTCATATTTGAAAAACTTACTTTCTGCGAGTTAAAGAAAGTAAAATTCAGCTAGGGGCACTCCCATTAGCCAATGGGCTGTGAGCCATGAAATTCATCGTCGTTTTTCTGGGTGTATGCTGCCCTCAGCCAGTGGGAAGGGTCCTCCGAAGGTCGTTGCTGTCAAGTTATTATGATGTTTGGCAGTACAAACGACTTTATTTTTTTTGTCTGCATTTTTATCAACTCGAAGTAGTGTAGCAAGGTCGCAATATTGCCCTCCCCCCCAAAAAAAAGTATGGAAAACACAACGTTGCTACAATGATTTTGAAATAAAAGAACAAGGAACAAATGGTGAAAATGCGTAGGGTACATACACAACCAAAACATTTTCACTTATAATTTTTTTTGAATCTGTTCAAAACTTAGAGTGACGCTCGGGCAACGAGGGATCGCGAAGGCGCTGTCACGTGCATAACTATGCCGTGTTAGAGCTGGTTGTCGGGGTGGTGGTGGTGATGGGGATTATGGCCCAAGGGCGTGAGGGGGAGGTTGCTGCAAGGGATCATTGACCTTCTCCCACCATAGCCTGATCTTGGTCGTCTGATGACGACAATCCTGAGTGGCCGCGTGCAGAGGAGAGCATGTGGGGCCGACCATAGGGCATGATCTGGGCGCCGCAATTATACCATAATCGTAACCGGTCCGGGGCTTTGCCCCCTGATTCAGATACGGAGCCCGTTCGTTGAACTTAGCAATTGGGTTGACTTACGGGGAACTGGCGTGGACACTTGGAGCGATTTCGAGACGGATGGCGACCTACTTGCTGCGCACTTGACGGACATTTGAACCGGACGTCAGTCGGTTTGTTGTGCATCCTCTCTAGGTGATGCCGTGGAATAATATTTGACCCGCAAAACTGTTTTAACGTTGCTCACCTCTTGTTGATTTGCGACCACTGAAAGATCGGTCAGATCTTCCCATGCGTTGTGGCAATTGGAGTGTGTGGTCTAGTTTTAGGTATGTGTGATATCAAGGTCGGGTTATGTAGACATGTAAGAACCTTTTTGATCAGGAATGAGAGATCGGTGTGATCCACATACCACGATTGTTGCTTCGGGTATACGTGAAAATAAGGTTGGGTTGTTTGTCTATTTCAGATTGATCTCCAACTATTGTTAGGGTTTGATCTTGCTATTTCGTGGGCTTGTTTTTTTGGATTCGGTTGACCTTTGGATTCTAAAGATCGGTCAGATTTTCCCATGCGCTGTGGCGATTGGAGTGTGTGATATATTTTTCGGTATGTGTGATATGAAGGTGGGGTTATGTAAACATGTGAGAAATTGGTATGATCCACATACCACGATTGTTGCTTCTGGTATACGTGAAAATAGGGTTGGGTTGTTTGATGTGTGTGATAACTGGGTCGGGCTGTCTATTTCAGATTGATCTCCAACTGTTGTTAGGGTTTTATTTTGCTATTTTGTGGGCTCAATTTTTTTGGATTTGGCTGATCTTTGGATTCTAATGTTTGGTCGATGCTAGTTTGGAGGTTTCGGTAACGTCGTTAGCGACAATTAGATCGTATGTTTTTGTAAAGATACGAACGAAGCTTATTGTTCATATTTCCTAAGTGGCGTGGAAGCTTGGAATCCTTTTTTTTTACCACTGCTTCGATTGATTGATGGGTGATTGTCACTTCTTTCTCCTTTGTCTTGCAAAAGTTCAGCACTGACGGGACAAATAGTTGACTTCCTTTTTTTACTACTCAAATGACTCGAATTACTCAGCGTACGATATGAACACACAAAGAGATCAGTTGTGCAACATGATTCAGAATTGCTTCCTCTCAGGTGACGAGGAGTTGGACCTTGCGGTCAAGTACTTCGCCACCTTAAGTGAAGACAATTCAGACACTGTGGTAGTGGATCTTGACCCGATGGCTGCGGATGTCACCGTCGACTATTTAAGACATCATGCAATCCTAGATGTTTTCCAGGGGTTGAAGAATAATGTCTCTTTTGCGGCTAAAAAATCTTGGATACATTCTACTAAGGCTGGTTGGGATTGTGCAATGGCAGGTGGACACAAAGGGCAAGTGAAACCTGAAGGAGCGAATATGATTTCTTACTTGGCGGTAAACCATGTTTTGAGATATTGGTTAATAGACACACTGCAAAAGGGGGAAGGTGTGATGGTTGGGGGAGAGAATTGTCGTGTTTTGTACAAGCCATGGACCACTCCAGTTGAACAAGCTAAAATAAGGGATGATCTCCAAGCATCGATTCACTCGATTGGGGTCCTTAGAGTCCCACTTATGGCAATGCCGTTCTTCAAAGGATCTGTCATGGAAGCGTTTGGAAGCGTTCTGAAAGCTTATCCCCAAGAACAAAACAAGATGGAACCACGACTTGTAAATCACCGATATGAACTTCATCCACGAGTTAAGCTAGAGTATCTAAGTTTCTTAAAGTGCAATCCCCGCATGGTTGGCACAAGGTAGAGGTCGTGACTCAAGACACGCCATGGTGTAGTGATTGCAGGTGGTACGGATACAAGTCCGGGGACACTGCATGCACGAAGAAATCAAATTGGACTCAGATGGGGCAGAGTTCTCACCAGGACCCCTCATCTTGACCCCCCCCATCGGTCCCAAGAACAGGCGGCCCTTCCGAACCGTCTGCAGCCTGGACCGAAGGAGGGTGGCTAGCTGGAGACCTCCCACCAAGGCCTCCTCCCCCAGGGCCTCAAAATAATTTAACCTCTACTGCCCCCTCTGTTGTCCTGGGAGGAGGGGGAGACTCTGTAACCCCCGCCCTACCCAGGGTGGATCTCCTTCGCCTTCTGTCCAAACGGGAACAATGGGAATTGTGGCCCACCCACAACCAAGGCCATCAGGAGAGTTTCATCAGCCACTGTCCGACGACTCGGACCAGCTTCCGTACGGAGGACTGGAAAAGCTCATTCCATTGAAGAAAGACCCTATGCCACTGCAGAGAAGGTAGATACTTGTTGGAGGACCCAAATTGCACACCCATCAGCCTTATGCACGACCTGAATCTGATGCGTTTGTCGATCTTCGTGCCTCACGAAGAGACAAAAAAGTCGTTTGAGATGACATGGAAAACGAGGAGGAGACAAGCGAAGCACGGACTAATGGGGACGATGGAGCCCCTCGAGTAGATGGTGTAACTGCGGAACAAGCGAAACGTACCTCTATTTTTCCAGGATCGATACCGAAAGCAATGGCTGCGGGCCAACCCTGTGTGGTTGTGCCTTTGGTTTTCCTTGCCATAGGTGGTAATTTGCACTTACTTACCACTGTGACCGAACAACGACAACTTACGATACCCTATTTTGAGCTTCACCAAGGGTCTGTCGAAGAATCGGTAATGGCCGAGGTTACAAAATGGTTAGCCCCGACTTTTCGCACCAAATCCTATCCGGGTATGGAGTAGGTTAGGCTGACACCTACCAATGTGCAGGGTCGGACTGACATTTTGTATTTTCCAATAATTGATGCAATTGCTAACCGCTCAGCGAACGTTGTACCTCCTTTGTCTGGGATTCGATGAACATCCTTGTTTAAGAATCCGGTTGGACAGACTGCAATGGACACGAAAGTGTACGATTGTCGGACTGCGGTTATCCATACTCAAGTTAATGGGAATATGGCACAAAAGCATCTTTTCGAACCAGTTTCTTCCGCTTATATGTCAGGACAGGACTGTCTATATACTCATTATGGATAAACTTATACAAGTGTCATGGGACATACGCGGATTGAGATCCCGTAGAGTTGTAGTTAAATGATCCGTGATAGAAACATTGACAAAAAATAAAGGCATACAAATTGTTTTGCTCCAAAAAACTAAACTGGACAAAGTAGCAATTGAGGAACAAGTGGGGTGGTGGCTTGGACATAAGTTTTGGGCGCCGGCCCGAGGAACTACTAGCAGCGGTGTAGCTATCCTCATTTACCAGACAACCCCACTTACTGTTACAGACTACAAAACAAACCATAATGGTCGTTGGGCCCGGGTCCGCTTTACTGTTCATCATCAAAATTGGGCAGTTTTCAACTTGTATGCGCCGATAGGCCAATCGGACCGAGTATAATTTGTTAAATCTTTGCCTTGACTCCTCCCCCAAGTAGACAATCTACGTCATTGGGAGGGGATTGAAATAATGTATTTATACCAGGAATGAACTCTCTACGTGTGAGACCTGTTACATCGGATGCGGTCTACCTTTTGGATTTTGGCATGACCAATGGATTTACATATATTTTTCGCCTATTGCACCCTTTTGATAACGGTTATACCTTTTTTTGCAGCAGGGGCTCAGGCCCAATAGTATATCCCACGTAGTCGCATATATCTTTTTCTTGCTTCTGATTCACTATTATATAGGATTTCTCGATGTTTTGTGGTCTCCTTTCTAGGATCTGAATATTTGCCGCTGTTTTTGGATTTTTTTTTTGCATTCCTCTGTGTGCATGGGGAGAGATCGAACTTCGTTGTCGGAATGGGTGGTTAAAAACGAGGATCTTAAACAATTCCTGTTAGACTTTTTGGTCAAATGACGCACCTCACAACCATTGTTTCCAAGGGGGACTACGGGTGGTACTGAAAAGAGGACTGCTCATTAAAAAGTATGTTGTTTCCAACTCCCGCTTGCAACTCTCAATAATTAACGACCACATGGCCGACCTTACACGTAGAGCAGCTTCGACAACAGTTAATGAGCAGCAACTGATGGCAGATAGGGATAGTCTCCGACAACAATGGAAGCTGCAAACGTAGCCTGCAATAAGAGCCGTCACACACCAGATATCTTGGCTAATAAAAGGGAATCGAATGATTGCGCCTTTTTTCGAAGGGCGCCCCCTCCCCCTGAGGTCTGGGCTGATCCTTGCTATGAAACACCCGTTTTTGGACACAAAGCCGCTCGCTGCTGATATTGCAACAATCATTCGCAATATCTCATTGTTCTACGAGAGTCTCTTGGCATCACAAACTCAACATTTTGAGGAGGGGATAAGATGAGATGCTCTAGCTATAACATCATGGTCAGTGGTGGGGTAAATGCTTCCTCTACATCATTGCATGGAGACTGTGTAGACTGGCGCCGCAGGTGATGCTTCCTCTACATCATTGCGTGGAGACTGGGTGGTTGGGTGTCACGTGTTGCCACGAAAGAGCGTTGGTACATGGAAGTAGGAGAGGATATGATAACATGCTTTCGCTACAGCTTCACGACCAATGGTGTGGTTGACAGGAGGTGATGCTTTCCCTACATCATCATGGGTCTACAACATCTCCCTTTGTGTTTTGCTCTGACATCCTTGGTATAGCACGACAAGAAGAAGTGATTCGACATTATTGCCAACTACGTACCTTAGGAGGAATCATTCTTCACTGTCTCGCTTTTAGCATTGGATGCTCATGATGAGAGGAAGTGAAACGGCAAGGGTTGTTGTTTTCATATTTTTGTAAGATGAATATTGTTAAAGCAGTTCATGAAGCTAGGGTTGCTGTCTCATTTTTGAGACTTCATTCATAGCGCTGCATATTCATACCAAGAGGAATATGGTTGATAACTATAAATTCATATCGTGAAGAAGCGAAGTATCCAGGGTCGCAGTCTTCACCACGGTTAAGAGTGGATCGTTTGTCTTGCCACGTGGAAGGAAGACAGGTTAGCACCAAATCGTTTCTTGTGGCATGAACCAAGGTCCATTTGGCGGACCGGATGCTGGGATTGTCACGCCACAGAAAGACGCGGTAGCACCACATTGTATTAAGTGCATCTGGTGGACCAGATGATGACCATTTCGAAGGGAGTACGATCTCAGACCGATGCAAAGGCGTGAGAAGGAAGTGAATGAGGAAGCGGACACCACATTGGAGGATAATCGAAAAATACTTTGAAGTACCTCGTGCCTCCTTCCCTGTCCTCATTTTTCACTTCCTTCCTGCTTCCTCACTGATTTGATTTCTCCCAACCAGTAAAAAAAAAACAAAAACAAAAGGAAGTGAGAATCAACGCACTCTAGTTTGTGTTAGAGCTCTCCTTTCTTTCTATTGTAGTTTCTTTGGTCATTTTAAACAGGATTCCTCTCTTTGTCTAGGAAATGTAAGACACCATGACTTGTATCATTCGTCATCAGAGGGTTCACAAACAGGTTGATTCTATGCTGATGTTTCGCGGGGCAATAAGATAAATAACACACAAACAATTACATACATCGATAAGACAAGTCATGCAAGAAAAACGAGCACATGTTGCATCTACAAAGAAAAACGAACCACTGTCTGTTACCCTTGCAGGCGAGATCCTTACTGAGGAAGAAAGGGCTCTTCAGAATCTAGCCCCCTTTTAGAGCTCTCTCTACCCTCCCGTATCCCCGCACAAAATGTTGCGTGCCAACTTCCATTCTTCACCAATGACTTCCCTCATCACCTCTCGTGTGGGGAGAGGAGGGTGGGGTGGCAGCCAACATAGCCAGGCGATGGTGATTAACCCTTTGTATGGTTTGGAGGATGGCGGGGGAGTTGTTGCTAATTGCTTAGGAGTGAAGGTTTTACAGGATAAATTGCTCACAAAAGAAGAGCCTTTGAAGGTTCAACAGGATTCCGTGAGAGTTAACCAAATAATGAAATCTATTGGAAATGATCTACAGCACGTTCCAATCACCTCTTAGTATGAACTAGGATTTCCTACTTTACAAGAGGCAGCGGGGAGAAGTGTTGGAAATCAAGGAGGGAGAGGGGAAGGAGAGAAGGGTATGGGAAGTGAGTGGAGAGGTGATAAGGGAGGCAAAGGAGGAGGGTAGGAAAGGGAAGTGGAGAGGAGAGCAGAGGAGGGGAGCGTGAGAATAAAGGGAGGGAGGGAGCTGATAACGAAAAATGAGATGAGGAGAGGATGAGACAGGATAGAGCGGGGAAGTGCTTCTGCATTGTTATCAGGTCTGCTGGCTGGGTCCCGACTACTTTCCTCAGTAGAAAAAGGAACAAATATCAATATAGAAAGGGTTCCTCATTCCTCATGGGTCGAAAAGGCTAAAGATCCCTTCCATACTAAGACACTTAAAGTAAAAAGAGCAGGCCAGGATGCTTCCTCCCTTCAAATCCCTCTCTCAAATTTGCCCTCAGCACATCCTTTCTTTTTATCTAAATTAATCAGCCCATAAAAAAACAGGGTGGTTGACTCTGGGGGAAAAAAATCTATGATCAAATTTTATCCAACTCAGAAGCTAGTAGAACGAGATGTTGTTTATCAGCAACACGCGAACAACTGAGTTTTTCATGATGATGCAGCATTTAAGTCAATCTATGAAAAAGTCAAATGGGTAAGTAGGCGTCTTGCTTTTTTGAAAGGAAGCCAAAAAGCTGCACAGGAAGATTTCCTAGTACAGTCTGTCTTATCGACTGTCTTCATGGTACTTAGTATTCATAAAACTGACAAAAAGACGATTGATGGATGAAGAAAGTTGAGATGTGATCAATCGGAAGTAAAAATTTATGCATAGGCTCCCCAAAAACAGGGCCCGGATGAACGTTATCGGGACAGAAACCCCTGTGAAGGTTTCTGCCCGAGTTTTTCAAGGACGGACACTGTCCGACTTTTTGTTGGGAGGCTTGATGGGAATGACGTTGCACAAGTTTATTCTGACCAACCCTATAACTGAGAGACTTAAAGCTTGACGTCGTTGATGTGTGACATCATCAATGTTCGTTCGAGACAGGGGGAGTCGGCACTGTCGTCCACGGTGCTCGACGAGGCCGTAGTGGTGCGCAGTCACGAAAATATTAGAGCTAGACCTAGTCTATCTAAAATAATGTCGCGCGGCTTAGCAGCTGCGCGATTCAGGGCCTAGGTAGGCTAAAAAGAGGAGTGTGTCGGGTATACAGCCGCGGCGAAGGCGGAATAGGAAGTAGGGTTTTTCTAGGGCCGCGGGGGTTGACACCGAGCCAAGGGGTTGATAGGCCGATGCCAAGGTCACGTGGCCAACTGAGCGTGCAGGGCCACAAGCAGGCGAAGCCTCAAGGGCCGCATGCAAGCTTGGCCTGCAAGGCTACGGGCAGGCAGAGCCTGCAAGACCACGGCATGAGGTTAACTGATTGGGCAAACTCTTCATATAGAGGAGCTGCTCCTGTCGATGTCGTGATAGGAGCTAGCCCAGTGGGTTACAATGCCAAACTCTCACCAGGCAGATACCGGGATCGAACCTGACATGCAAGCCTACTAGGCAAAGCTCCTTTTGGAGCGGCTCAGCCGTTTCGACGCGGCCGTTTTCGGCTGTGCGATCGATGAGATCGCACGGTTGGGAAAAGCCGCGCGGAGAGATGAGCATGGCCCCTGCGCAAGGGTGACACTCCTTTTGGAGCGGCCCAGCCTTTTCGAAGCGGCCGTTTTCGGCTGTGCGATCGGTGAGATCGCACGGTCGGTAACAGCCGCACGGAGAGATGAGCATGGCCCCTGCGCAAGGATAACGCGTATAAATCGAGAGATGATGCAAATTTTTTATTATTGCAAAAAAAAAAAAAGAGGAGGGAAATACTTACCTACCCGTATCTGGACGAGTAAACAACCAGATACGGGGCCCTGAGGAGGAGATTTTTCGTCATAAGGTAAGTAGTTTTTTTTCCCTTTTTTTGTGTTTTGTTTGTTTGCTTTTTTTAAAACCGCCACTAGGCCGAAAAAAAGTGTTGATAGCAGCCGTTGGAATTAGTTAAAAAAAAAAAAAAAAAAAAAAAAAAAAAAAAAAAAAAAAAAAAAAAAAAACGACGCCCCATTTGGCGCATTCTGAGGTGAAAAGGAACTTAAAGTTCCCAGTGAAGTGACAGACGCCCGTTAGAAGCGGGCATCCACGTAGGTAGGGTTTTTTCTTTTCTTTTTGTTCTCGTTTTTTCTTGTTAGGTTTTGTTTAGATTTTTTTAAGGATTTTTTTTTTAAATTCGATTTAGATTTTTTTGTTTTTTTTTCAGAGCCCGTTCGTTTCGAATGAACGGGCAAACATGACTATACCTGACTGTTTCGTCGGACTTCCGCCGACTCATCAAGGGGCTGAGCCCCGACAGTCGGTTACCCGATTGAATCAGCCGAGCAAGTGCGGCTGTGTTCGGGTTTGAAGGTATGTGTGTGTGTGTGTGTGTGAGAGAGAGAGAGAGGGGGGGGAAGTGACTACTTGGTTGTTTCGTTGGACTTGCACCGGCTCATCAGGGGCCTGTGCCCCGACGGCCATTAGTGGTATATGCGCGAGTGTATGCGCCCTGTTAAGAGGCTGCATACTGGCAAGGTAGGTTAGAGTTGTTATTTTTTTTTTTTTTTCCCTTCTTTTCTTGTTTTTTTTTATTCTTTTTGTTATTTTTTTTAAAATTTTATTTTCCCCCCTGGTCGTGAATAGTTGCGCCTCCTCGTAAAGCAGGCAACAACTGTCCAAAGGCCGCCCGAACCTGGCACAATTTGTGCCTAGGTGCGGGCGTACTATGAAGAGGTGCAGAGGGGAGAAAGGAAGGGAAGAAAAGGGATGAAAAAAAAAAAAAAGTCCTGAATCTATTCGCGATGCAGGACCAGATGCAGCAGTAGAAGCATCTGGATCCTGAGATGACAGCAGACTGTTGAACTCCAACAGTCTGCTCTACTTGGCGCTATACAGCCAGTTGAGGCTGCGGCTGGCCGGGGATAGCGGCCAGATGCATTACCAAGGCCAAGAATTTGGTTCCCCTAGAGGAACATCAAGTTTCTTAGCCCTTGTCAGAGATCAAGGGCCAGGCCTTACTCCGAGTTTTGGCTAGGGGCAAAGCAACTGCCCTCAGCCTCCAATGTTTGTCCAATTTTAAAATTTCCAATTTAATTTGATAAGTTCCCGTCTAATTATGAGTTTTCCCTTCCAACTACATCTATTTGTTCAAGATGGAATGAAAGTCTGGACGAGTTTATGAAATGTTTTAATTAGACTTTCATTCTATTACAACAAATATCGTCTAATTTAGATTGGATTAACMWATTTATGACTGAAAATCCTTACTAAGAATGACAGTCCAATTAAAATATTTCATGAACTCATCCAGACTTTCATTCCATCTCTAGCATGCAATTCAAATAAAAAGGGATACCCCATTCTTGGAAGGAAAGTTTTCAAGTAAGACGAAAAATTTTAATATTGGAATGACATTTTTAAAGATGGAATGAAAGTTTGAAAGTTAGAATGTAATTTTACTCTAGAATGACTATTTAATTCTGGGAAATTTTTCTGTTGCAGCCAGCCAGCCAACATTCATTTGTGGCTGGTGCTGTTAGCATTTCGCTTGGGTGAATGCTGACTGCTGGAGGAGGAGCTGCTGGTGGAGTGAGAGGGAGCTAAGTGGAACTCTGGAGGTCTGCAAGTGCTGGAGGAGGATTGTTGGAGGTGGCCATAGATGTGAAACACAGCCATAGCCGTCATCTCAGCGAGGTGAGGAGAGGAGAGGCTGCCATAGACGCCGTGCTGCGGGGTGCCAGCAAGAGGTGTTGCTGTTCGCGGCAGGGTTTTTCAGCAAGTGGTGCAGGGGAAACTTTGCCCGTTTTGCACGACGGCGGCTGTTTTTTTAGCAAGCGGTGCAGGGGAAACTCTGCCCGTTTTGCACGGCGGCGGCAAGTCTTCGGCTAGTGGAACAGGGGAGACTCTGCCCGTTTGACATGACAACGGTGGCGCTTTTTAGAAGGTGACGTGGAAGCGCTGCCGGAGTTTTTGCGCCCGCAGGTGTGTTTTTTTTTGCGGTGGCACGGAAGCGCTGCCGTTTTTTTGCGGCGGCGACATTGAAGTTTTGACAATGGTATGGGAGTACTGTCCGGTTCTTACGGCGGTAGCGACAATTTTGAGAAGTGTCGTCAAGAGGGGGTGTGCTTTGAGATGGTGTGGACGTTGTGCTATCCGCATATTGAGGCGGCGACGCCTCGACACAGTGGTGACACAGTGGTACTGGTCGCAAGTGGTGACAACGTTGAGACACTAAGGGGATTGTGTGTCAGTGGGCGATCCTTGAGGGAGTGGTGTGGATCACTTTTTTGACAACTTACTGCGGCGATCTTCTCACTTGGAGTGTGGTTTATACGTCTTTCTTGAGTGGACCGTTTGCTATTTTTGGTTCAACTTTACTCAAGGCCAGTTTACCTGACTCAGTTCCCTTCACACCTGTGTGAACCCACACTTGCTTGACCCTGTTTTTTTTAACGTTCATTAAAAAGGAAAAATAAATGTGTGCTTGCGTGTGTGATGGGGAGTCTGACGATGGTAAAGGATTATATGGTGGTCTATGTGTGGTTTGACTTGATTGCAGGTACGACATGTAGACTGAGATGGATGAGGGTGATGATGGTGAAAGATTGATTGTTTTCTCATCTCTATGCTTATATGTGCATTTAAACTAAAGGGAAAAGAAGACGACGAATATGAAGCAAACACAAAGAAGAGGGACGCAATTGGACTTAGACTCATTCCCTGAGGTTACCCATTCTTTCCCGAATGACCCTCTTTGTCTATGTCATTCCATCTTAATGTTTTTCTTCTATGCGATCTCCTTCTTCGTCTAGGTTCGCCATTGACGTCAAGCGATAAAGGGCTAACCGTCTGCTGTGGTAAGTGCATTTCCTTTCCCTATGAGGCATCTGAGGCGGGGGTTCGCTACCTTAGGGGCTGACTCGAAGTGGACCGCTTAGGCGGGGGGATACCATGCTGTCGTGGTGGAGTCAGCCCGACTTCTGAGATCCGAGGTTCGCTCGGGTGAGGATGAGTGGTATCCCAGACCACCTCCTAGGGGATGGACGTGTGTTATTCACGGAAGGCTTTAAGTTTTTGACGGCTCACATTAAAAAGAGCCGCTATAGTCTACCCTTCTAGTGGCCGTCTTAGGAGCCACAGACGAATGGGGAACTAGTGCCATAAGAAGCCCAGTTCGTGTTTTCACTAGCTATGGACGGACTGCGACTAAGGCACTACCTTCGCGGATAGGTTTGCACCATAAGAAGTGCAAGCCTGGGGCAATCAGGTTAGTTGACAAGAAGATGTGACTAGAGCATTGCCTTGAATATCTTTATGTCGCAGACTGATATTTCATCACTCGTGGAACAGAAAGAGGTATTATTGCCCAGGAGGACAAAGCGACCAACAAAATTTGAAAGTGGATCCTTGACCTTAATGGAGCATCGAGTGTCCGATTGTTCGAGTTGGTCGCTGACTTGTATAAGTGGTAGCCGAATTACTTGCGGATGACATTCATACCAAAGTCAGAGAACTAGTGAAGTCATCATTAAAACAATGACACCCTAGCTCTGCTTGAGAGTTGGGGCGCCCATATTCCTTGTTAACACTCAGTATGAGGTGGAATGAAAGAACTTGGCAACGCATCTCATCCAGTCGAAAAAGTCGTGTCAGTCCAGCCGTTTGGCAGGCAGAGTGAAGATACTTTAGTCAGACGTCATTTAAGTTTCGCATCGTGAATAAGTCATGCTTTTGTCTTTTTGTTGGTAACTGATGTCCGACGACGGGTCAACTTATGTCGTCTCGTCGTTGGATGAAAGTCAAGTCAACCTTTGTCAAATTGATCGGAATGAGAGGTATGCATGATTGTACTGTATGTAGGACGATTTCAGAAGATAAGTCAACTTATGTTGCACTTAGTCTTCATTTGAAAGAGTTTTTGTCTGTCTAAATTTTGTTTGTCCTTGAGAGAAGGGACTAGGATCGATTGAGACTTTCTTATGCTTGGAATATTACGTCCTAGTCGACCGACGTCAGTCTGATTCCTGGGATATCAACGCCCCAGGGCCGGACGGCGTTCGGGTCCACTTTGGCGTTTAACCATACGTACCTACGCTACAGTGAACGAGCAAACGCCCTCGGCTAACCTACCTCTGCAATTGCATCTAAAAACTTTCGTATCTGGGTCAGTAGCTCTGTAGGGATACGCCCCTAAGGGTGGTGACAACCCCTTAGGGAAGGTAAGTTGTGCCCCGCGAGAACCTATCCTGTCGTAGGGGACCGTGGGATGTACAGCTGGCGCACTCGGCCGGAGCGGCGAAGGGTCGAAGCGGGTTACCGTGCCGTCCCTGAGTTGTCTCTAAAAAGTTGAAAGACTAAGTTTCTCCTGCGTGACGCGGTCGGGAGGGCCCTCGCTTGCACGGGGGCCGCCTCGCTCGACAACGCGTCGTCAGATGATGGAGGATTTCTATTGGGTGAAATTTCGTCATATCCCAAATTAAATCCAAGCCGCATTCATGCACGATTTTGGGGAGGTTAATGATATTGTTGACTCCATTGATCCCCTCCCAACCTTTGCAGCAAGAAGAGACGACTATCTTATGTTGGCTATGAATCATCCCCCCAACCTTTCATTTACCATAGATGATGTTATTCCATACAGAGTTGGGGGGGGGGGAATTCACATTCATACGACGTACAAACTGCGTCCATGGTGCTTCCGCTGCAAAGCCTATGGTCATCTCACGACGGACCAGGCCCGTGAACATAATCCATAACGCAGGCAAAAGGTGACAGGGAGGCTAATCAGAGACCCTTTCAAAAGCAATTTATGGAGGACTGTGGATCAAGGGAGCGAGGGTTGGGTATATATTGAGGGGTCGGGTAAGGGTTCAAAGCCTAAGGGATGCACATGGGGAAAAAAGGGGGATCCAAACTGGGAAACGAACCCCCCAGAAAGTTGGACACCCCCGAAACCAACAAATAAAGTTGTGAACAAGTCTATCTCAACCGCCTCCCCATCTTCTCACAGTTACCAACCCTTACCGGGTTCACTAGGGAAATTTGTATCAACTGACTCGAGTCAGGGGAAGAAAGCAGCACAAACTTTAGGTGAACCAGATCCACAAAATTACCTTAAAGACGAGGGGATTACTGTAAAGGCTGATGATTCGTCGTCTCAGATAACTGTGCCCCAAAAGGACAAGCAGAATCAAGACCAAGAATAAGTAATGGAACAAGAACAAGACTGTCACAGCGAACAGGAACCCTCAGAGGACCTTCCACTAATCAGAAGAAAGAGCAAACCAAAAATAAAAAAGAAAAAAATAATAATTAGAGGAGGGCCTCATCATCAAACATGGAAGCCTAAGGAAAGACCACCATCAAACAAGAAGGAAGGGGAGGCTACACACGCGTCTCAGTCAATTGAAGCTGGACAGACCCAAAAGCATGAGGGGGTCCCTCAACATGACTTCTTTCGTGAAGCTTTTGGACGTGCTCCCATGGATATTGATTCGGAGCAGGTTGAAACAAACAGCCCTATGGCTGAAACCCCACTCCCAAGAGAGGAAGAACTCGTCTCAGTGGAACAGAAAGTGATACAGTTGGCGAAATGGCTGCCCCAACATCTTAAAGAAAAATATGGAGTAGCTTCAACTGAGTTCTGGGATACCTCTTACGTGCAACTCATCAACTTGATAAATGCTAGCCCTTCCTTGAAACGGGTGCTCTCTGATGGGCTCTCGCCGGGTACTAAATGGATGATAGTCAGTCAACGCATGTTCAATGCGGTAATGACCATGTTTCAACCACCTTCCCCTCCACCAAAAGATAGCAAGGAGGAAGGGGGGGAAGGGGAAATAACAACAACTTTGGTAACAGTAAACATTGGTGGCACAGTCCCCTCCCAGTTGCAGTCTGAGGGGTCGTTGGAGTGGGTCCAGGGGGTCTGTCCCCCGCCCAGGGAGATATCAAGGGGGAGTCATAGGGAAGCATAATCTATGTGGATAATAACGGACAGGCTGCTCAACAACGCCCCCCCCCCTCCCCCTAGTAAACAGTGATATAGAAGCTCTGGGACAAGTAATTTATGGGGATACTAATTACCAATTAAGTCTGTCACAAGAGACAATAAGAAGTAATAATAATGCTAAAAATGTTAATAACACTGATATCATTCAAAACAACCATTTAGTAGGGTCCACTGACAAGACTGAACTGCTACAGGAACATCAGAAGTCCAACTCCACTGAGGAGGACCAGGCCATGACCCCACACGAGTTACCTACCCAATAACAGTCACCAATCGCGCAGTATTGTCTTCCTCAACAACAAAAGAGGGAGTACAGTGTGAGAGGATCTTGTTGTAAATCTTTCGTCTCAGGACCAAAAGGGATTGAAGTCACCTCAGACATTCCACAAGGCTCAAACACCTGCGTCACAGATCATTCCCCTGTCGGATGAGCATGGGTCTGCACATATGCAGAAACAAAAAAATCAGCAAGATCAACAACAACAGCATCACTCCTCTCCTTCACTTTGTCCACCCAACAAGAGGGGTTGGTCTCCTTCCCTACACCGGTGACACAGGACCCAGGTAAGAGGCAAAAAATGAGGCATGCGTTGGAAAGGGGTTATGCGATTAGACCACAGCCGCCTAAAGGTAATCTGATTATTCCGGTGAGAAAAAAAGGAGGAAGATAGGAGGTGGGTCTCTCACCAATCGGTCAAGACCAATATGTGGGAGTCACATTGAGAAAATGGTCAACATACGTTGACTACCTAAGAGCAGGAGATCGTACTTTCAAACGCGACATGCTTGATTTCTTGGTAAAACATTATGATCCCGGTCCACAAGCGACCCTCACAGAAGTAGGAGACAAGGCGCATATGACAAAAATTGATAATTTTGTTTGTTTTGAGGAACAAAAAAAGACAGGTCTGAGATGGTTTTCCCATGCGACATTGTTAAAACTACAAAGTCTCAAAATTAAAGCAAATGTTGTGTGGTGTGCCTCAGATGTAGTCGCCTTTCTCAGTATTATTCTACGAAGAGGTATCTTGCAATCTGTCATTGAATTAGACAACGGTAACTGGATCCGCCTCTAAGGTACTAGGGGGGGGAGGTTCTTTGTTTAGTAGTTTTGGTTAACTTAAAGATGGAAGCTATACAAGCGTCACGATATTACGACAAAAAATTATCCATGTACCGTGCAACCAAAACCGCAGACCTTGATTTCCAATCTCTGAACGTGAATGGTTTAATACTTCAAATGCGGAAAAGAGAAAGACTATATTGGAACAACAGAAAGGAGTGAGGGGGAAGAACATGACCTGACATTATATGCATACATGAAACACATTTAACTAACTCCCCCATTCATATCCGAGCACATAACATCGTATGACCGTTTAATAAGCTTAGTGCTCCAGCCCCAAGAAGTGGCTTAACGAGAGTAGCGATTTGGGTCCCACCTGATTCTAGGGCATAAAGAATTCAGTGGGTAGCCGATAAAGAGCAGGGTCACTAGATACCTGCTATCTTAATGATTGACTCATATGTCCTATGCGCCAGAATGTTGGCAGGTGAGACAAATAGTGAGTTTACTAGAAGAATGAGCTTCGGTGACTCTCTTCATAATAACTGCAAATCATTTGCTCCGTCTTTCACAAACTAACCAAGTTTAGTTTTTCCCTTTCAAAGAAATTTTTAGGACTATAGTGTTTTTTTTCTCCGCAACCAAAGGCTGGAGAGTGTTTCAGCCACAATGTCAATTTCGGACCTACTTTTGGACCCAACTGGATGGGTATGGCAAACTGGGAAGAGAACTAAACCCCGCACGTTGCGGTCCCTCTTGGTTAAGGCAGTATATCGTTTGTTGAGACCAATAGTGAATGTGTCATCTGTAATAAGGGACCGGTGGGTCAAACATCTGAATATTGATGTGCACAAAATCCAAAATATAAAATTCTTTAACAAGTTAAAATAGAGACCAGCCAAGTTCTCCTCGCTACAGTGGCAAATACTTCATAGGTGCCTGCCCACTAAAGACTAGCTTATTGGTCACACTAACTTAGAGCAACGAGGCCTGATACTACCATGGTGTAAATCATGCCTATCTTTCTTTCCCAATAAGAAGATCAGAGAAACTATTGAAGATGTGTTCATTCAATGTCCGGGCACGGTATTGGTATAGAGAAGGTGGGGCTATGTGTAGAGAGGTCTAACGGGGATTGAATGACCATGGGATTGGAGAGTCATTCTCCTGGGTTATTGGGAACCAATTGATATACAACTTTCAGAATTTCAGAGATCTTTTTTTTTAATTGGCCAGAAAGCTATTTTATGGGTATTATGGTATAAAAGGTGTGTATATGAAAGAGAGGATGTAAAATTGGCTGGGGGGAACTGAAGGAGGAAGCTTGGGGGAAGTGAAATGGTCGGAAAGGGAGGTGCAGGAGGAATCCCGAAAGTGGGATTTCCACCTCATTTTCAAGGACTGGTTTTCACTTCCGCCAGGAGTCACTCTCAGATCCCCCGAATGCTTTTTTGATCCCTTCCCCCCCTTTGAGTTGGCGATGGTCGATATTCAGTGGTATGCTGTGGGAGATGGGTAAAATTCTGTGCTGAGTCAAGTTCAGATCATCTTAGTACCCGCTAGATTCCTTCCTGCTGTGCAATACAACGGTTTCTATGAGGTATGGAGAGGTGTGAGTATTTGCTTGAACGATGTTTTCTTTGAGGAGGATAGGAGGTAATACTGCTAGCTCGAACAAGGAATATCTGGCGGCCAGATTTTGGCTGAAGAGGCAGTCCTCTTCTTGTCACTTCTCTCTTCGAACCATGATTATAATTCATTTGTATCAGGGACGCTAGAACCGGTTTCCAGCAGGTGCAACTCTCCACCAATAGAATGGAGCCTGTAGCCGGGCTGCTAGTGATGGATGCTCTTATCATCATCACTAGCAAGCTGGGCCGGTTGAAAAAAAAAAAAAAAAAAAAAAAAAAAAAAAAAAANGAGAGAGAGAGAGAGAGAGAGAGAGAGAGAGAGAGAGAGAGAGAGAGAGAGAAAAGAGAGATTCGTCGGTTGTGCTGAATGTATCTGGACGGGTTTCATCATTCAGGAACAAGAGCACAAAAGCCACTGATGAATTCAGTAGTTCAAGTGTACATATATATAGATATATACATATATATATGGCCATTTTGCGGAATCTATGTGACCGGAAACGTCGATCTTCCCTTCACTGAGTTAAAAAAAAAACAAAAGGTTTGTAAATTCGTACCTCCACTGCTACCGTCTTCACCCGAATAGAACACCCGGTCTTTGCAGCTGTATTCCTGGCATGTGTGCTCTGCTTCGTCCTCTCGAAGGTCACATCTCCAACTCTTCATTACACCGCTTCACTCATGCCGCAGCTTCGTTGCGGCGGGCCCACTTGTTTTAATAAAAAAACAAAAGAAGGTCACACAGGAAGACCAACAGTAATTAAGGGTAACCTTATGGGGCGGAATTGGGCTATCCCCGATAGGACAGGATCGATATGGGGGGGTCACGTTGAGAGGATGGACCTTATACATAGAATATCAAACTATGAATGATAGGTTGTTCAAAAAAGATTTGCATGACTTTATATCTAAGCACTATGACCCTGGTCCTCAAACAACCTTCTTTGAGATGGTGGAGAAGGCACATATGGCGCACCGGGACACGTTTATGAAGAACCGAAGGAAGCTGGTCTCAAGTACTTTTCTCATTTGGCCTTACTAGAGATAAAGTCCCTCAAAATAAAAACTAACTCTTCTAAGGAGAGGTATTCTACAACCTCCCTCTTGTCTAGACGGTGCGTGTGTATCTAAATTTGGTTTGGGTAGGGAGATGGGCTTTTAGCTTAATGCAAGCCTTGCAAACTTTTTTCTGGAAATAACCCTTATATGAGGAAATATTTTTGGTAACCATTAGATGGATGTTAATGGTTGCAATTTTAACAACCCAGTTTCACCTTGTTTTTTTTTTTTTTTCAACAGAGGAGTATTAACAATCAAAGATTCCAGGAACAAAGATTTCAAAAATTCAAAAAAGGTAGGAGCTTGAGTTCGACCCTCTGTTATGCCCACCCGTTGCCACTCAATCTGGAACAAATTATAATTTCAATCCCTTTGGCTTGGGTTGGATCATTGAAGGAATTATAATTTCAATCCCTTTGGCTTGGGTTGGATCATTGAAAGAATTATAATTCCAATCCCTTTGGCTTGGGTTGGATCATTGAAAGAAGGAATTAAGTTTTAGGAAGTGGGTTGGGTGGTAGGTTTTGATAGCCACAGTGAACAGTCAACGGTTTGACAGATTGTTCATATTCTACCTTAAGTATCTTTAGTGAGCATGTTTAAGGTGGATAGGGATCACTTTTTGTTGCCATGTCCTTTGGGTACGATGTCTTTCTTTCTGTTTTTCCATCTTTATCGTATTAGAGTTTTTTTATATCGGTTGTCAAGGTTGGAAGGTGTTTCATTCATAATTGTCAATAGATTCGGGGGAATGAGCGTGGCAAACCAGCAAGAGCAGAAGATCGCTCACACTACAATCCATTTCAATAAAAGTGACTCATATTGTACAAAAAAGATGGGTCCGTCACTTAAACATTGATATAAACTTAATCAAACATATGAAACTTTTCAAAAATATTAAACAACATCCAATAAAATTTTCCTCGTTGTAATGGCAGATCATCCATAGATGTTTGCCTACTAATGACTGGATCGTGGATCATATCACATTGAAACAATAGGGGCTGGTTTTTCCAAGGTGTAAAGCTTGTTTGTTTGCTTTTCCAAGTATGAAAATATGTGAAACTATAGAGCATATTTTCATGCAATGTCGTGGTCGATTTTCTTATAGAGGCGTTGGGACTGTGTCTGGAGACATCTCACTAATGTAGAGTGGACAAGGGACTGAAGGGTTATTCTCTTTGGATACTGGGTTCCTATTTTCTTACTCACTAATATTCAATCTAACGTTTTTGACATTGGACGCAAGGTTATCTTATGGTCTTTGTGGTATAAGTGTTATTCGTGAAAGAAAAGAAGTTACTTTGGACGGCGCTAAATTAATGGACTATATTGTACAATTCGTTCAAACTGATATTGGGCGGTTACAAAGGAAAAGTTGAGCATATTCAAAAAAAAAAAAAAAAAAAAAAAAAGAGTTAACAACTTAACATTTTTTTTTCCAGATTTTTTCCTTTTTTCTTTTTAGGCCGGATACTGTTTTGGGGGTGGTGGGGGGGGGATGGGTCTGGACACTCCGAAACAGGCACCAGCCCCGGACATCCAGACCCAGACTGTCTGCACTGCGGTCCAGACGTGCAGATCGTAACCGTGCTTTGCGCCTTAAACCACCAGTACTTGGGCACTGCGCACTGCCGCACTGCGCGCCGGAGGTCGAAGCGACACGGGCTGTGGATTCGATTTATCCACGGCCCGCCGGCCGCGAAATTTTCGTAGCGTTAACGCTAAGGCCGGCCCCAAGTACTGGTGGTTTAAGCAGCACCTTTGGCGCAGTCGTTTTTTTTTTTTTTTTGGGTGTCCGGAGCATTTTTCCGACCATGGGAACGCTCTGGGCGCCAAAAAAAAAAGAAGAAAAAAGCAGCGCAGGCGGTCTCTTGTTTTGTTTTTTCTTCCCCTTCTGTGGCGCTCTTTTCGCTCGTGCCGCCAGCCATTTTGCTGTGGTAGCCCAACCATTGAAATTTGCATTGCGTTAATGAGCGCGGTGGAGAAAAATGGCTGGGCGGGGTGCTGGTTTAAACCACCAGTACTTGGTCCAGCTATCGGCCGCGGAAAAAAATAGAGTAGAAACGTTTCTATTCGGATGCATTTGGGCGCTCCTGTAGTAGCCCGTACATTTCCTAAAATTGTGGCGCGTTACTGGTAGTTTAAGGAGCGGAGGAGGACAAGCAAGGTCTCTTCTTTTTCCAGTAAATACACGTAACACTGGACCATGGGTTCACAACTCGTTGCATGCAGGGCAGATTTGGGGGCAGTCACTGTACTGCCCCACAAAGCCTTTTTTTTCTTTTTCTTCTTCGTTTTTTTTTTTTTTTGATGAGAACAACCCGAGTGGGTGCTAGGTGTGCTGAAAAGAGCATGCACCACAATTACTCCCCACATATGGTTAATAGGTGAAAGCTACTCCGAACAGGGTTTTATAGTGCTTTTCAGTTGTTGTTTTTCCGTTTTTTTTGCCTGTTTGTTTTTTTTATGTTTGTATTATGAGCCTGCATTGTTTGTTCGCAAGATTTTTGACGACATTGCTTGTGGTGGTGCGGCGAAAAACACCGAATTCTTGGTCTTCCATTAACCATCTCTCGTACACCCGGGGAGGCTCCATCTAGTGGTGGGAAGCAGCACCTGCTGGAAATAGGGTCCAGCGTCCCATATATTGTCCCATGGTACTACTTGCCCTATCGGACCCCCTTGTTCCATTTATGAGCATTCTGACCGGCATTTCACTCAGTACTTCACTCCAACATCCCTTTTTTTTTTTTTTGACCGTTCCATCCTTTCCTTCCCCTGCCCCTCAACACAATCCCCATCACTCATTGTCACAGTCATCACCTCCAGATTTTTCCCTAGGATGTTGCCAGGAAGAAGAAGAAGAAGAAGAAGAAGAAGTAGAAGAAAAGGGAGGGAAAAAAAAGAAGTATAAGAAGAAGAAGAAGAAGAAAACCCCTCTGGGGGTGGCATGCCCTCCTCTTTGCTGTGGTCCCCACCAATTCCACAATCTATAAGAACTGCCATCTGTCACAGCCAGGGGAGAGGGGGATCCCCTTGGCCCAAAGGTAGGGAGGGGGGGAGAGAGGCTTACAGAGGAAGGGTGGAATGGGGGGTGGGCTGGGACAGTACCAGAATGAATTAAGAAGGGGGTGCTGAGGGGGGGACAAAGAGGTGTGTTATTGGCTTCTTAGCCCGTGATTTCCGTGCATGTTCCGGAAATGAGAAGTTGCCAAAGAAAAAAAGAAAAAAAAAGAAAAAAAAAAGAAAAAAAAAGTAAAAAAAAAGTTGCCCTCCTATTGCCCCAAGGCACCCAGAAAAAAACATTACATCATCCTGACTCGTCTCTACCCCAAAGGATGACTTAGAGTCTCATCCCACACTACTTAAGGAACAAGAATCCGTAAAAGTAACGAAAAAGCTGGGCCCGCTCCGGGCGACCCGTGAAAGAAAACGGGGACCCCACTCTACCGGCCCGGGCGGAGGTTTGACGTGGGTTTGACATGGGTAGCGGCGCGTTTTGTTGGGCGGGTATCATGAGGGACCGAAAATTGTCCGCTCCAAAAAGGCCAACTTTCGTACAGGTCCGCTGGTGCCTGCCGTGTCACACACCAAACGGACCATGGACAAACCTCCCCAACCAAACGGACACAAACAAAAATAAAAATAAAAACTTCTCTTCCTTTTTCCCTCAATCTTTTTCGGCGTCGATCATTCCCTGCCCGCCACGACTTCAAACGTTTCTACTTGCCTTCTAAGCTGCCGCTGCCGCCCTGGTCTGCGGAATCATGTGGGATCCGGCAAAACACGACTTTTTACTTATGGTAAGTAGTGCGGGATGAGACCCTTAGTGTCGGTCGAGACGACAAGTGTGTTAATGGCTTCTTAGCCCATGATTTCCGTGCGCTTTCTGGAAATGAAAAGTTGCCCTCCTATTGGTGCAGACACCCTGATACATTACATCATCCTGACATGTCTATACCCCAGGGGCCAATTCCCACTAGCAGCGTTGGGTTTCCTCAATCGGTGAATCAGGACGTGTTTGTGGGGATGAACGTTTGAGGAAACCCAATGCCATTTCTGCACACCTCCACAAACACGTCCAAATTCAGGCGTTGAGGAGACTAAACGCTGCTAGTGGGACTTGGCCCCAGAGAAAGTGTCAGTCCAGACAATGCGACACCGGGCCTGCTTTCCAGGGCGACGTCCCACCTACACACATTGAGTTGAGTTTGCTCAAGGGTGGAACACATTTTTGCATAAAACAAAGAAAAAAAAAAAAGAAAACAAATGATAGCACCTTTGTTTGGGGGGCCAGAAACATTATATCTCCTTTTCTCATTAAAGAAAAGAAGAAGAAAAAGAAAGAAAAACAACCATTACATCATCCTGACGCTTCTCTACCCCAAAGGAAGGAAGCGTCTGTCCAGCAAGGGGCCCACTTCCCACCTAAACACGTTGAGTTGAGTTTGCCCAAGGGTGAAACACATTTTTGCATATAAAGACTCGACAAATGATACCAACTTCGTTTGGGGGCCTTATAAGGGGGTGCTCACACTAGCACTATCATAAATGCATCTGACTGCATTTATGGCCCGACCTGTATGCATCTTGCCCAAATTCCATCTAGAAAAAAAAGTGTGGTCCAGTTGATGTAGCTCAGTGGTTAGAGCACCCGTTGGAAATGCGCATTGTGGTATGAGGTTGGGGGTTCAAAACTCCGCTGCCTTGTGCATGGACACGGACAGGGCATTAGAATGACGCACGGCTGGACACACACCCCCTTGGGACCGTGCAGGTAAGTTATTACAGACACTGCCTGCGCACCACCCAAGGGGTAGTCCATGGTTGTTGTATGTGGGGACTGGCCGATGGTGGGTACCCTGATGTCCTTGGTCTACGGGGTTGTCATGAGACTGCTGGGTGGCTTGCATAATCCGGTTTACTCGAGCCCAGCAGAGCACAGCTACAAACTATTTCACAGTGTAGGTCAATAGGTTAGGTCACTTGGACAATTCACATAAGGTCTTGTGTTCGATACCAGATAACTTAGGGCTGGTCATCCTCTTAGTATGTGGTCAAAGGATTGAGGCTGGCATAGCAGTTCCTTAGTATGGGATGTCGGGAGTGTCAGGAGATACTGCACTTTACCGCAGGGCCGGAACGGGCTCCAGGGACATACGAGGGAACGGAGGATTGTCTGCTCTCAGATTACCATACAACACAGGGATAATACATTATCCAGGGTCAATACATACAGTCCATGGTTCACAATTGAGGGTGGCCTTGTGACGCCCTGGGCGTCACAGCCCCGGGTCAATCTGGCTTTGGAGATGGTGGGATAGGATCTGGAACCAAATGGATACCTCTCACCCTTGGCCTTGGGATTGGAAAACCCTCCTATTGGAATCATGGCATCCGGACCAAGTGGACGACTTCACATTCAATATATTCTTAATAGGAAGGAGGGCGATCATATGGGCGATTTGGACAAGAAGATGTACTTATGAAATGGAAGGTGCGCGTTTGGACGGACCAGAATTCACTGAAAGCAGATTCAAACGGAATTAACTATCAAATGGGAACATGTTAAGGAAAGAATCCAGTTCCTATCAGTACATAACGAGATCTGGCTCCATATTAATCAATTTAACAGAAGTTGGCTGGGAGGTGACCAGGGTGGGAGGCTGGGGAAAGTAATTTGGGAAGGTGGACACACTAATGCTCAGGAACCAATTAAGAGGAATTAGCGGATTATCTTTAACGATTGGACTACTGTTGATCCCTCTATCCCTGTTAGACCCTTCTCTGAATTTCCTGATTTCTTCCCTCCCCCAAGTAATTGTCTTGTGCCTGCTGCTTGGTTTGGATAGACATCCCTAGAATTATAAGGAAGAGGTTATTAGCTACAGGCCATTCTACTTCTCATTCTTTTTTTTTTTTTTTTTTTGAAAATGAGGGCCCAGTGCCCAAGGCTCAAATTACAAATTGAATACAACGCGAACACACGCCTCTTCCCATCAGGGCTGGAAGAGCCTCAGCCACTGCTACTGCAGAGACAGCTTCCCTAGACAACGTTAATAGAGCATGGGCACTGAGCATTGATTGCTTCCCCAGAAGGGAAGGATTACCCTACTTCTCATTTTGCACCACGAGGACAGTAGATGGTGGGTAGGGCTGGGTTGCGGAGGGAGTCTCCACCGGTGCCCCCCGGTGGCCCCCCCCCACACCCGACCACACCTCAGGGTAGGCAGGGAGGTTATAATACGGACATGGGACGCTGGACCCGGTTTCCAGCACTGTGGTGTCAAATTCAATGGTGAAGAAGAGGAAGATGTATCTAAGGGACGCTGGACCCGGTTTCCAGCAGGTGAAGCTCCCCACCAATAGATGGA
>BFEA01000061.1:2333070-2348141 GCA_003427395.1 Chara braunii
GCACTGTCTGTCTCTTATACACATCTAGATGTGTATAAGAGACAGGGCTACAGGTTCGCGATTCTTCTTTTTTTTTTTTTTTTTTTTTTTTTTTTTTTGTGAACAACCCGGCCGGATGCTAGGTGTGCTGATATGAGCAGACACATATTGCACCGCCGGGGAGGCTCCATCTATTGGTGGGGAGCAGCACCTGCTGGAAAACGGGTCCAGCGTCCCTTGGATACATCATTGTAATGCAATATTTGTTGGACATATGGCCATCTAAGTTCATGCTCCAGAGTAAGGGTCTGGTGTAGGTTTTGCCCCATCGTGTCGGGGCGGTCCATTGCCATTCCGCCGGGTCAGACGCCAGGTGGGAGATGGGGCCGTCTGGGTGGAAGGCCACCCAGTGTTCTTTTTTTTTTTTTTTTTTTTTTTTTTTTTTTTAGAAAACCATCTGCTAGAGCCTCCTCTGTTCTCACTCTTTGACCACCCTGATCATTCTGAACAGGTCCGTGATTGAGTCTGCAGATTGAACAGGTTAATCGTTGCTGTTCCGTCTGTGTGCAGATCCACTATGCATGTTGCCTATTGTTCCTCGACTGTGCTTCTGCGCCACCCAGTCTGATTCCATCAGTGTAAGGCCTTTCCTGAGTATTCTTATCCAGTCCAGAGGAATCAGATCCGTTAGCTTTTCAAGTGCTTCGTCCCGTCTGTGGCAGTAGCCAGCGCAATCTGCCCCTTAGTTGGGCAGGTTGGATCCAATAAAAAATAAAAATAAAAAAAAGGGGGGGGATCCAATCCCTCCAGTCAGTCTCCCAGATATCTCTTATCCTGATGACTCCCCACCTCACCCAACCGCTCCAAGGGGTGTCTGTGGTATGCAGGATTCTTCCTTGGGGGTCTGTAACCCAGTGGTTTCCAACGAGCGCTTGCCTGGAAACTTCCTCCCATCTCGTGGGAGGTGTTTTGTCCGGTAGGGGGGAGGGAGCGCCAGATTTTGAGGAGTTTCGGCCAGAAAGGGTCGTTTCGCAGGTCCAGTCTTGCCGCCATTCTGTCTGTGTGAGTGGGTAAGGGTGCTGCTCATAGGCTCTTCTTTTCGGGATTGGCCATTGCCTGTTTTCTAACCATGGAAGGGGGTCCACCTCTTGTGTAGCCTCTGGGGCAAGTCTGGCTGCTACTTGTTCTAAAGCCTGGGCTTTCCACGGGGTGTGAGGGCTGATGAGGAGGCGTTTCGGCCATTGTAGGGCCAGCGCCATTCTCTGTCGCCGGGTTTATAATCCCTAGGCCACCTTTAGGTTTGGGTTGGATCACTGACTGCCACGCCACTCTATTGATAACATGTTGTTGTTCGTGGTTGCCTCTCCATAGGAAGGCTGCAATTTGGCGCTGCAGGGGCCGTCACGCCTCCCCCCGAAAAACAGTGCGAGAAATTCTGAAAAATCACAAAAGGTCCAAATCAGGAATTTTGCCACATATAACCCCCCTAAATGCCAAGCAATATGGGACCAATTGAGGGGAGTGGGGGGTAGGAGATGGCCAGACGTGATCTGCATACAGGAGACACACCTCCTGGACACTCCCGACCATCACAGAGCGCACCGAAACATGTGGCCGCACCAGTCCTATAGAGCTCACGCTGTGACACCGGCATCTGCAGGTGTGGCGATCTGGATTCCGCCAGATTCCAGAGTAGAGGTGGTGCACTGGGCTGCGGACGAACTACAGGGCCGGTGGGTTTCCATTCTGGCGATGCTGGAACTGGAACTGGTATGCATCTTCTGTGTGTATGCCCCCAACTCAACGGGGGAAAGGGAGGGCTTTTTCAACCACCTGGCCTCGCTCCCGCCCCAAGGCATCCCGCTAATCTTTGCCGGCGATTTCAACTCGGTCCCGGATAGATGGATGGATAGATGGAGCCCACAAGGCAATTACCCTCAATATGTGGAGGAGGACGAAAGAACCATCTCGCATTTCAGCACGGCTCTTTCTCTGCTCGACGCATATCGTCACCTTCACCCGCAGGAGAAATCTTACACCTGCCTCCGTACCAGCGACCCTTGCAGACACACGAAATCTCGGATCGATCTGGTCCTAATTTCGACAGCCATACGGGATGCCCTGCAACTCTCGGCCATATTCCCGCAAAGCCCATACCCAGGCCTTGACCACTGCACATGCGGTATCATTCTTACTTTCCGTAAACGGCCCGATAAAGGGCCGGGCTATTACAAACTGAACACATCACTGTTGAAAGTCGAAGGTTTTCGGAACTTCACAAGAGACGTGTGGGCTTATTGGCACAACCAAAGGCAACACTTTGAATCACAAATCCAATGGTTTACAAACGGTTTGTTCTTCTTGGCCAAGAAATGCAAAGACTAAATCAACGATACTCCCAAGAAATGGAGACCCATAACCAACTTCATGATCTGGTCTCCCAAGGCAATTCAGAGGAACACACGAACACCATCCAACAGTTAAAAGACCAACTATTACAATATGCCCAATATAGATGGCAGGGCGTTAGAATCAAAGGGAAACTCGCAAAATGGACCACTGAGGGAACTATGGACTCACAATTTTTCAGTCTTGCATCAATCCAAGCCCATCGGACAACGATAGAAGCCCTTCTTGACCCCACAACTGGGGAACTGGCCACAACAACCGCACACAGCGTAAAGTTAGCCAGGACGTTCTTCCAAGACTTTTTCTCATCTCACATCTCTCAGCCACAGGACCCCCGACACTTTGCAGAAGTGGACAGGTTTTTGGACCCTATGGAGAACCATCTATCACCCGAACAGAGGGAAAAGATAGAACGCAGAATAACTAAAGAGGAAATATGGACTGCACTGCTGCAAATGGACGACGAAAAGACGTCAGGGGTAGATGGTTTCCCAAAAGAATTTTGGGAAACCATGTGGCCGCACCTCTCCGACGACCTCATGCAATTCTATGAGGAAGTGTGGAATACAGGAGAGATGGGCGAAATGGTGGGACAAGGGGTGCTCTCCTTGCTCCACAAAAAAGGAGACCGGATGAATATACGTAATTATGGCCCGATTACCCTCCTGGCAGTGGTCTACAAGATGTTATCTAAGGCACTGGTCATCGAATAATAGAGGTGGTAGAAGCTCTGGTGCACCCATCGGAAACAGGCTTCATTCGCAAGAGAAACATCCAAGAAAACATTCTCCTAATCCATTATGTAATCAACTTGGTACACAGGGACAAAAGTAATGCAGCGTTGGTCTTCATTGACTTCGAGAAAGCATATGACCACGTAGATTGGACCTTTCTTGACAAATGCTTGGAAAAGTTCAACTTTGGCCCTTCCTTCCGAAGATGGATTAGGATTCTGCGCCAGAATGTCACCACTAGGGTGCAGATAAATGGCAATCTGGCTCCAAAAATTAAATTCCACAGATCAGTCAGGCAGGGTGACCCGATAGCCCCTTTTCTTTTCGTCCTCACCATGGAAGCGTTATCGGCCAACTTACGCAGCAGCAAAAACCTGAAAAAAATTAACCTGTCCGGAATCCCGGATAAAGTTGTCCCGATCTGTTCGCTGTTTGCTGACGATCTGACGATCATGACAGACGCAACACCTGAAAACATGGATGAGATAAAGCGGCTAATGAATAGATTCTGCGCCCTCTCAGACATGACTATAAATTGGGGTAAAAAAACACAGGGCTGGTGGATCCACCACCAGGGGAGTCGTCCCCCGGAAGAGTCGCGCGTCTCATGGACCCCTCAGGAGGCGCCTGTTAGGGTCCTGGGGGTAAAAATGTCAGCATACGGCCGCCCGCTTGACAACGACGACTGGATTACGGCCCCGGCATTGGCTAAATTTGACCGCTGGGACCGCAAGCACACATCCCTGTTCGGAAGGGCCCTGGTAATCAATAATGTGGTTCTTGCCACACTATGGTACAAATCTGTTTTATGGCCAGCCAGCGAGGTGGCCCACAGAGCCCTTAGACGAAAGGTGGCAGCATATCTATGGAGAGGGGACAGCCAGACTACTAACGCCATAAGTCGAGTGGCATGGGACACAGTTGTTCAGCCCAAAGCACAAGGGGGGTTGAGCATCATAGACCCCCCCACTCAGACACAGGCTTTGAGCCTGATGTGGTTGGTGCTGCTGATCTTCGAGGCATCCCAACAGTGGACCCCACTGGCTATAAGACAGATAGCACATCTGGCCCCAAAATCTCCCCCAGAGGTAGATCCACTGAGATGCTTAGACGACAGGTATTGGAAGGTCCCGAGGGGCCTGAGCGATGATCTGTGGTCACGCCTAATAAAAACCTGGAGGAAACTCCCCCCCCAGATCGCCCGCCTCCGGACCAGTGGGAGGAAGTGGCAAGACAGCCCCTGTTTGGGAACGGATGGATCACAAACACACACAGCCAATTTTTTTGCAGTTCGGACTCAGTATGAAAGGGGTGGGTCAAGAATGGGATTTCCAGAGTAAAGGATCTGTGGGACGACCTCAGAAATGACTGGAAAACACCGGAACAAATGAAGGGACTCCTCCGCTACTGCCATAACTCTGAAGCAGCAGTAGAGGAACTTACTGAGGCCTTCCCTCTGGCCTGGATCCACATTCTGCGCAAGGGTCCACAACTGCAAGAGGGGGACTGGGTCAATACCAATGATTGGGCCAAACGCATAGGGCTAATTCACCGGGTGCGTGCAGACGATGCCCTGGTTGAAGAGTATCGGGTAGGAAAGGATGGGCGACTGGTCGGCAGTACAGACCCCTTTATATGGGTTTCTAAGACCCAGCTCCACCGAGTGAGAGTATACGGTGAGGGGGAGGGGCAAAGAGCTTTCAGGCCCGGGACCCCGTTGAGTGAGCTTCCCCTGAACCCGGTGGAGTGGGTGTGGAACCCGCCAGCTCACCATAGGGCACACGATTTAAAGCCCGTACCCCTCTGGACATGACAGTCAAAGCTTTCTACCGAAAGCTTAGAGTTAAAAAAGTTGTGAAGGAGATGGTCTGTGATCGCTGGCAGCGACACTTGAATATAGACAAACAATTATTGACGCCCATCAGATGGTTTAAGGACTGTAAATGCGGCCCGGCCAAGATCGCATCTTTACAATGGCAAATTATACACCGCTGTCTCCCTACTAACAGCTGGTTGATCGACCACACCCACCTGGAACAGCAAGGGCGGGCACTGCCTTGGTGCTCTCGGTGTCTTCTAACCTTCCCGTCAAGGAAAAACGAAGAAACAATAGAGCACATTTTTCTCCAATGCCCGGTAGCGGTAGCAACATGGAGATGGTGGGAGAGGATATGGCGACACATGGTCCCGGGACACGCATGGCCATGGGAGTGGCGGGCGATTCTGTTGGGCCATCGCCCGGACCTCCAAAATCAGACCTTCGCATGGAACATGTTCCACCTGGGACGACGAGTGATTCTATGGGTCATTTGGTGGCAACGATGTGCCCTTGCCATGGACAAGGTGATGGTGGATGGGGAGGAGAAAAAGGAATACCTCAAACAGCTGTTCCAACTAGAACTTTCTCGACTATGGGCAGTAACAAAACAAACATTAGACTCATTACATCAACCAAAAGACATTGCATCGGTGATTACAAAGTTTGGCCAAGAATGGTTGGGGGAGGGATGGGTAGCAGAGGTGGTTTGGTCCGGACCTTGGGACACACGGACTCAGCCCGAGAACGGTGCGGCCAGCATAAGGCCTCTCCGGGACTACCATCTGCTATTCAAAGACTGGACCACGATTAGTCCGGATGTTCCTCTGTGCCCGGCAGAAGAATTTGCAGACCCATTCCCGCCCCACCACCAAGCAATTGAAGAATGGGTTGGGTAGTCAAACCCTGGCCCCGCGCAACATAACCTTGGCCTTTCGTCAGAACGGGACAGCCAGTTTCAGTAATGGGACAGGCAAGTGCTGGGGGACGACGAAAGTACTCACTGGTGCCCCTCAGTGGATCTCCGCTTGGCCCCTGATGATGCGGCAGAAAGAGACAGGGATGCTGGACTCGGTTTCCAGCCTTGTGCCATCACCAATCAACATGGTCAGAGGAGGGAGCCAGCAGTGACAGAGGAAATCTGGCGCCAAACATCAGGGTGAAGAGCCCCCCCCCCTGCTCAGTCAATCCCCTGGCCTCCAGGGTAATCAATGCTGGCAGGTTCAGCTTATAGACTTTACGAGATGACCTGTGTTTTCGATTGCAATCGCAAGGGACGCTGGACCCGTTTTCCAGCAGGTGATGCTCCCCACCAATAGATGGAGCCTATCCCCAGGTGCTAGCGGTGTCTGCTCTTACCAGCATTGCTAGCATTGGAGGGACCGTTTTCTCGAAAAAAAAAAAAAAAAAAAAAAAAAAAAAAAAAAAAAAAATTCCTAACCCTAACAAATCCAAAAAAAAAACAGCAGCAATGAACTAACCCTTTTCTTTTTGAAACACGTATGAACGCGACAGGTTTTGAGTTCGCAAAGGCAAGAGAAAAACAAGCGGCCGCAAAGATATCATGGTGCGAGTTCGAAACAGCGATTTCGGTACTAAAGGATCGATTGGGCCTTTCTCTTTTTTTTTCTTTTTCTTTTTCTTTTTTTTTCCTGTCTGACACCACGGCCCACCCCTGTACTTATGACACCCGTCCCGGCTCGTTCGCGTTGGTCACATCTAAGATGCCTTGATTTGACTCTTGGGAGGGTGCCTTCTAATTCGATGAGTGTCGTTTCTCTCATCACATGTTTAGGTTTTGCGATTTCGCTGGTGGGTGCGGTTGGGGGTTGGGGGCGGGGGCGTTCTTCCGTTCCCAATATTTCCGATATTCGGCGTCCCACAAGCTTTCTCCATCTGTGATGCGAAACATCCTGTCAATCCGACGTAAACGCCGTCATGGCCCGCGTGCAGATCCTGCAGACACGCGTGTAGGCACTATCCCTTTCGGTCGGGCTTACACGTGCGTGCACAGGACCTGCTTACAGCTAGCTGTGTGAGGGGCTGGCTCCGGATTAGCAGGAGTGGGCGCAAGCGATAATCAATCAGAAGATACAATCCGGGTTAGCTTAATTCAAATTTCGTCACTTTCTAGTACCCATCAATGCCATCATCACTGCCCTCCCCTTTCCTGAGGCGCATGTCTTATCCGTGCGCGACCCCTCAGTGCCTCCCGAACAGTCAATCGCGAACAACCAATCACGGGTCCGTACAATCGCGACTTCCGCGTACACATATCTTCTCTACCATTACGCCATATCTTCTCTACCATTACGCGCGAATCCGAAGGATCCGCAGGAACGACTCGCAATCCCAAGTTCTCACCCGCGCATTCATTAAGACAACATAATTCCCATCAGACTCATTCATGTTTAGCGAGGGTGAGAAATCGACAAGCGTGCGAATCTTAGGTCGGAAGGAAAGAGAACATGCATTCAAACAGAAACCACCGATGTTGCAAGAAATTGAGAATGACAATTATGCCACAAACGGAGAGTAAGGAAGTACAAGCATCCATCGGACTGTCAAACATGCAAGATCTAATAGAGCCGCACACCAAAATTCAAGATAATTCACAAGTAAAATCCAAAGTTGCCGCAACAAAATTGGCCAAGGCGAAAATCCAAATTTATACAGGAAGGTTGGAAGAAGAAGAAACAAAAGGAAGAGACACCATCCCGATCTGTCTCCTCTCCCTCTCTCTCTCTCTTTTCACGTCCTCCGATGCGGGCAATCTATCGCCACCCACCAACACCGACTCGTCACCCCGCTTAGCCCAAGCAGGCCCGTTAGGTTCGCCCGTGCGCCACAGTCCGTCGTGGCCCTCACGTCAACCCCGCTTACTTGGCGCCATCCCGTCGGATCGCCCGACCCAATCTACTCACCTACCAACTTACTCGTTAGCCGATCCTCACTAACCGCGCTAACCCTCCAAGTTTGGAGAGAGCAACTAATCACGCTTCCGAAATTTATAGCATGCCTGCGTGCGCGATGAATTCAGGATTATGCCTAAGCAAAGGAAGAGAGGAAGTGCCTACGTCTGCATATCCAGGCCGCGGCACGGGGGACGGAGCCACTCTCCGCGCATCGATCCGGGCGTGCAAACGTTTGGCACCACTTAGAACAAAGGAAGAGAATGTGTATGCGAAGACGAGGCGGGAAAGAAGGAAACACAAAGTCCATCAAGAAAAAGAAGATTACAGTTGCGATTGCGCGCGCCAAAAACGACAGTTACCCACAAGATTAAGGCGTGGATGGAAATCAGAGCCCAGACCCTGTCGAGGCACGGCACGTGCGAGCAAGAAGCGACATGCAACCAAATTGCAAGGTGCCTAAATTCCTAGTCTAAATCCTAATTGCAAAAGGAAATTCCGAAAGAAAAACAATTCGGAGAGGTTGCGGGGGCTCGACATTAGTTCGAATTTCAAAAACAAAAATTCTCGTGCGCTAATCACGCCAAAATTCCTAGTGCTCACAGCAGAACAAGAAAGGAGTTATGGCAACCGTTATTTCTCGCGCTCGCTAAGGCGCGGTCACTCAATCGTCGGCGCGGGACTTTCCCGGCACCGGCCCAACGAATTCCAACAAAAACGAAAAAGAAGTGAGGGCATCCATGCAACTTGCCCAACCGATCCCGGCTTACTCCCGTCGCCCATCAAAGCCCTCCCGTTTTTTCCACCGCAGCTTCACGCAGGAAGTCGCGAGGTTACAGAAGATAGTTCGTCACAGGAGAGCTTGACTTATGTGGGACGGTCGGCGGACAACCCCCTGATGAGATGGTTGCGGCCATCGAAACGCGTCGGTTTTTCCATTGCGACTTATTCTTTCTATCTTTGATAATACTGCTTGTTAAGTGCTATTGAGGATCGGAGTCTTGGACACGAGTGTTGTTGCACATGTGTCTTAAGTCTTCAACTCTGTGATAATTCCATTATTGCGGATTGCGCACGTTAACTTACCTGGAGTCCAGTTTCGCCGGGCAGAGTGGGCGTGTTTACATCATTACATCATTGTACCTGGTATAGGGGTTACACAAGTTTGTGCGATCGGTAGAGTCGTTGTCAAAGATGTCGAACGCCAAGCAGCGGGAGAGCGGCCCGCAGGGCGGTGGAGGTGGTGAAGAACGCGGTGGTTCAGACCACCTACGTGCTATACGTGCAACGAGTTGGGGCATTACGCAAACCAGAGACCATCAACATCGACGGATTCCCGTGGCTCGGGATCGCCAAGACGGCACGATTCACGAAGACGAAGGGAGTCACCGAATCGGGACACGAGGAAGCAGAACGTATGAGGCAGGAGGCTAGAGAAGCACGCGCCTCAGAAAAAGCAAGGAAGAAAGGTGAAGAGCGGCGAAAAGTTGCACGTTGAGAAGGAGCAGCGAGCATTAATGAAGAAGGATGTGAATATGACGGTTGCTGTCAGGATTAGCGAACTGGAAGACAACTGGTTTAAACGGTTGCCAGGCGTTATTGGACCATTGTACTCGGCGGTGAAGGATTCTGGTAAGAAGAAGGTTACATATCGATCTGACATTGAATCGCGGTCTGACTATGAGAGCGAAGCGAGTGATATGAGCGTCACTCAAGAGCTAAGCGAGCAAGCGGCACAACTGCAGATCTCGGAGAAGCAGAAACGAGGCTCGAAAGTTGTCGTTGATGACAACCCTCCAATGGAGAGGACCCCAAAGCGGACGCCGAAGCGAGGCAGACAAAAACCCGTGAAGCTAACGGCCCGCATGACAAGATCGAAGACGAGGCGATCACCGGGCAGGACAACGCTGAACTTGAAGAAAACACATGTGCGTGCTCCTACCGTTAGATCACCAGTTAAGACTCCATTGGCGGGACGTAGGACCCCCAAGACGTCGAAGCCTCGCAGAGAGATGGCAGTAGTGCCTCCAGTATGCACTCCCGGTACGCGCGGAGCACTGTCGAAGCCTCGCAAAGAGATGGCAGTAGTGCCTCCAGTATGCACTCCCGTTACGCGCAGAGCACTGGAGCGCCTACAGTATCATAACAAAGTTATTGACGAATTCAAGACCTTTGACGCGATCGAATTGCAGAAGGTTTGTAAGAAGGAAGGTGTCCCGTACAACCGGAAGATCAAGTCGATTTTTGATACCACCGACAAGAGGGCCATGCTGAGGTTCGGAGCCACGGTCTCGGCAGAGGCCGAGATCATTAGTATTGACAAATCCGCGACACCTACTGAAGGACCGGATCGAGATGCACCACCGGAAGTCGAGGAGGCGTGAGAACCGTTGGAGACGCTGCTATGGCAACTTTGCAGATGCATTACCGAGTTGAGGGGGGAATCGTATTGTTTTGATTCTTAATTGGACGAGCTACTATGCCTTGTGATCCTAAGTTTGACTTTGGAGGGACAAATTCGGTGGTTGAGCAAGTGTGTGAAAAACTGGCTGGGACTATATGAGAAGCATGGAATCGAGTTTCTTAGACTAACCAGCTGCGTATATATTGGGCCCTCGACATATTGTAAATCCATGTACGTCGGTAAGACAACGCGTAGCACGGTAGTGAGATGGTGAGAGCACGTGTATGCATGCCGAGCGCGTAAGCAGTGACACTTTCATAGATGGATCTGCACGTTTGGTATTGAGAAATATGTGTTAATCCCTATCGACATTTTTGAGGGATCGGACCTCGTTTGTCTGTAAAAACTTTACATCCAACAGTGGTGCCCGTTCTTAAATATGGCGTGTGTGCACAAATCATCTCGAAAGAAGTCGAAACCTGGGCGCAGGGAGAGAGCCTCCAGATGTGGGAGAGCATCAGTGGATGGCGGGAACGTGAGACCAGTATTCGTCCCTTAAACGAACTCTGCAGCATGGAGTCTTGACTTCTACCGGGTTTTGAACGAGAGTGTTGAGGGTAGTCGGACTGACGTATGGTGTAAATTTTGACCGGGGAACGTGTGGAGCGGGGATGGAATACTATAGGGAAGACTTTTGGTGATTCAAAAGTATCAATTGGGCAAGACTGTTGCTGACTTCGGGATTGTAAATTTATTTTCGAGCGTGGGGGTGTGTTTTGTATATCACACATTAAATTTGCAAATGGAAACCGAGGTGTAGTTTTCTGAAGAGCCTTTTGATTCAGATATTGAATAATCCACGTAGGATTCAAGACGTGTCTGGTTGGGAAATGAAATCCTTATTAAGGTTGTACAATGTAATTAAGGGCTTCTCCCGTAAATCACCTCCGAAGTATTTGCGGCGGTTGATCTCCAGGATTTTTCGGGACCGCTTCGACATTTGTTTAGGAGCGGATCATGTGTTTCATGTTAACTTTGACAAACGTATTCGGCTGCCGGAATTACGTAAGGTAGTGAATGATTGCCTGATGACGTGTGAGTTACCTATTTGCTACTTACATCGGATTCGGAAGAAGATCCGCATTGTGTGGGTTAAAAACCCATCCATGGCGGAGATGGTACACAACCATCGTAAGTTTGCGATGAAAAGTGTACTTACCTGTAGATGTACGGGTTTGCCCTGCCCACGTGAGGAGGGCCACATCCGTTTTCGAATAAGTCAGTTGGAAGGAATTCACCCTTTGTTGCACAACTCAAAAAGTGTGCCTTGGATGTTGAAAACGATCGAGTTAGGATGCTCCAGAGTGAGATTATGTGTGGTTTTGAAGGTTGGAGGAATTGCCAGAGGAAGCCACCATTAGTTCCGATTGAGACGCTCCGTCGGTGTTTTTCAGAGTCGGGAACTCCGGAATCGTGTTTGTAAAAAAGAGCAGGTTGATGAGGTCAGGGATCGATTTGATGGATTGGTCCTAACTCCCCTTGATCGGAACCCTGGGGAGACCCTTGTATTATGCCCCACGTTGTACTTTGATGGAATGATGTCCACCTTTGTTTTGAATTCTGGATACAGGATTGGACAGGCACTGAAGGTGAGGTATTGAGAGCGATCAAGGAGGATGTGATGGCTATGCAGTTGGGGAGCTTTGTAAAGTGGGACAAAGAGGGGGGTTTCGGCTGGGCATATATTATGCCGAAACACAAGGATCTGGGTAAGTACAGACCAATTTGGCCCACATACAAGGAGCCAATGGTGAAGACGGGTAGGTTGGTTTCACATGCACTTAACCACCTACTGTCTACAGTCCCAGTGGCTGGCATTTCAATTTGCCGGCGGTATCGCTGTTGTCTTTGCGCCTTGAGATTACCAACAAGAAGATTTCTCGTATGGGGCCTAACTGCTACGTTTCCTCGCAATCCTTCGACATGAAGGGGATGTTTAGTCGGCTTCCGCATCAGGATATCTTGAAGACGGTCTATTTGGTTGTTAGCTATCACTTGAAGAAGCATCGTACCATGATCCAGGTCAACACTAGAGGGAGAGGCACCTCGTTCGGGATGACCACCGGGTGTGACCACTGGCGGTCGTTGAAACTTGTGGATATCCGATCGTTTGTGCGGATCGAATTGGAACACACGTACACCTTTGCGACCAGTATACTCTTGCAACAGGTTGTTGGGATTCCTATGGGCAAGACTACAAGCCCCCCTCTGGCTTGTATTTTGTGCGCATACTCTGAATTTTTGTTTCTTCGGAGCTTAGGCAGATTTAGTCGAATCGGATGCGTGTTTGGTTTTCGTCCAGTTGACGACGTCATGCTCGTTACTGCAACTCGCAGGTCGGGGGTAGCGGCGCGTGTGGCAACTGCATTTGAGAGATGTTACCCCGATGCCTTGACGTTAAAAAGGACCGATGATGGGACCGGGACCTTCGATTTTTTGGGCTGCCAGATCCGGACGACAAAGTTTTTTCCCTTCTTGAACTGCGTTCAGATGTCCAAAAACGAAGGGTGTATTTGGTCGGACGATCCCCTCTTAATTAAAAGTGGCCAGTGTTAACTGACATGGGGATGCAAGAGGGAAAAGAGTGCGGTAGTGAGTGGTTACCTTCATCAGATCGACAGAAATACCACAGTGAGATCTGAGATTCCCCGCCGGGTGCTGACTTTGAAGTGTGAGTTGGTAAAGAAGGACTTTCCGGAAGCTTTCTTTCAACGCGTACTGAAGCATTTCACCGTCCGACGTGACGACGACTGAAAATTGACAGCCCAATTTCTGCAGGATGGATAGATTGATTGTATATGTTGGCTTCGACTTGTCGCCTGTGTTTAAGGGAGCCAGTGTTGTAATACTGCCTTTTTCAGACAGTCGGAATGTCAGGACAGGGTCGCCACGATTCAGTAGAGGGATCTGCCATGTCGTTCGATCCGAGCCACGTTTCAGGCCGTGTTAGTGACCCTGTGGGGGAGTACTGCGGTAACAGGTCTCCTGATATCTGTGAAGTTCGCCCCGATGTCCTGAGGGACCTGGTATGACGAAGGGTAGGGGACGCCCCTATTGTGGCAGAACTGCCCGGTAAACCGTAGGCAGAGAGAGAGAAGAGGACAACAAACGAGGGGCTGTGACAAACTGTTTCGTCGGAGTTTCACCGACTCATCAGGAGGCTGAACCCTCAACAGTCTGCAGAATCCCCTCACTGATTACACTGTAAATGATAATCTACCTTAACCAAAATCAAAGTAGACTATCACTCACCCACACCAGATGGAAAACTCTACAGACTGTCGTATATATATATATCGTCAAATAGAACTGCCCGGTAAACCGTAGKCAGAGAGGGAGAAGAGGACAACAAACGAGGGGCTGTGACAAACTGTTTCGTCATATCTGTTTGTGACGTATATATATATATACCGGGCAGTTCTGTTTGTGACGATATATATATATATATATATATATATCGTCACAAACAGAACTGCCCGGTAAACCGTAGGCAGAGAGAGAGAAGAGGACAACAAACGAGGGGCTGTGATTTATATATATATATATATATATATGGTCACACTGTGAATCAGAGCGCAAAGGCAAAAAAAAGCAAAACAAGGAGAGGAAAAGAAGTAAGGAAGGAAAGCCCCACCTGTTCATCACCTCTTACGTACAAGGGCAGCCATGTGGATGACAGGTTGAGCGCTGGCTGCCCCCATCCCTGTGTGTCACAAGGACCCACTTGCACGCAGCCAAAAGGCAAAGAGGTAAAGAAAAGGAGGAGGAAACCAGACCTTACGGAGGCAAGAGAAAGAGAAAGGTCAAAGAAAAGACAAAGGAAGAAAGCAAATGACACATCCCACAGATAAACCAATTGCCACTGTCACTACAAAGTTCAACATTTTTTTTTCCCCTTTTTTCTTGTTTTCTTTTTTCTTTTCTTCAGAAATTTGTACTTTTTCTCTTTCTTTCTTTTATCTGTCCTACAATTAGTGTTGCTCCTGACCTGCTTGATTCTATTGACCAGAGTCAGGAAGAGGAGCCCCCACCCCACCCCGGCAGATAGGACAGGCACGCTGAGGATGACGTGGATGTTCACAAGTTACCCAAGGAGAGCTACTTCAGCACAGCATTCAGCAGGACGGCTCACACGGACCATCCCATCCCATCAAAACAGTCCTGACAAAGGACATGCTGTCCACATGTCAAAAGAATAGCAGGACGTTCATCACAGTGCGGCATCATGCAGTCCTGATAGCGTCCTTGAGCACAAAAGGGGCACCAAATATCTGGGTGATAGGGAGGGATGTGTACAATGAGGAAATGTTGGACAGCCTTCGGCACAGACGGCGGCGACTGGAATCGATTGATAATGTTGATGGCATAGGTGATGAATTCCGCACGCAGCCAAGACGCACCGCGTCCCTGTCCCGACAGGTGTCACGCGAGATTCGGTCGATCAATAATCCAGAATAAAGTATGATTCGGTAATGCACACAAAAATTCATTTACGTTGAAAAATAGCCTGAATCATTGTCCCACCATCCCACAGTTCCCACTGGGCAGCTGCACGAACGAGTGCCATATAATGCCCGGGTCTGTGCACAATGCAGGCAGAAATATGAGGATGGTCATTAAGGTCATCGCCTGGCGTCGCATAATGCATAAGAAGGTGGCGACCGTGTAAAGCTAGCTGTAAGACATTTACAGAATATATATATATATATATATATATATATATATATATATATATATATATATATATATCGTCAAAT
>BFEA01000061.1:2348681-2360888 GCA_003427395.1 Chara braunii
CGGAGTTTCACCGACTCATCAGGAGGCTGAACCCTCAACAGTCTGTAGAATCCCCTCACTGATTACACTGTAAGTGATAATCCACCTTAACCAAAATCAAAGTAGACTATCACTCACCCACACCAGATGTATATATATATATATAGATATAGATATAGATATAGATATAGATATATAGTCAAACAGAGGTGCCTGGTAAACCGTAGGCAGAAGGCAGAGAGGGAGAAGAGGACAACAAACGAGGGGCTGTGACAAACTGTTTCGTTGGAACTTCACCGACTCATCAGGAGCTGAACCCTCAACAGTCTGCAGAAACCCCTAGCTGATTACACTAAGTGATAATCCACCTTAAACCCGGTTGTGGTTAAGCATCAACGATCTGAGGAGGTGGGCACCAACCACTGCCCTCAAGGTACCTGTGCCAAAAGTCAAAGCAGACTATCACTCACCCACACCCGATGGAAAACTCTACAGACTGTCGGTTCACACCCCATCACCAGCAACAAGCAAGCAAAACACCCACGAAACAAAGAAAGGTCTGTCACAGCCAAAAAATACAGTCCAGACACGCCGCTGGCACTAGAGGCACAGCATGGCCGCGTAGTGACGGCCCCGACCACTGCCGCTCGACCTGACCGGAGGATACATATATATATACAAATACTTGAAATACATACCTTTATATTTCCAAGAAAACACACCGAGGTGGGGGACCTCACAATTCAACCCGGAGTACTGAGAGCTTTAATACTCAGCTTTGCTGAAACGGCCAGTACTTCCGGAAGTCGTGCCAGTTAACAAAGCCACAATTTCAGGAAACGTACAGGCCACTACAGGAGCGCCCAAATTCATCCAACTAGAAACGTTTCTACTCTATAGCTGGGTCAAGTACTGTGTGGTTTGACTGGCTTTTGCCATGTCGTGGAAACGTACCCATGGTTCAACATCCTGTACTACTACCCTATCGTACCTTCGCCCCGGTTCCAACTAATCTCGTCTACTTCCTATACTACTTCCTTCCTTCTTCTTCTTCTTTTTTTTTTTTCTTTTTTTTTTTTTTAAACAAACACCCCCCTGCAGTGTTAGTGCTGCTGGTAAGAGCAGGCAACACTAGCACCCGGGGTAAGGCTTCGTCTATTGGTGGGGAGCGTCACCTGCTGGAAAACGGGTCCAGTGTCCCTTACACAGAGAGAATCAATAGCAAGAAATGTGATTAAGAGGGACGCCTGCCAGCATTGACTGCTCTGTCTCCAGAGGATTGACTGTGCAGGTTGGTGGAAAAGGGATAAACCTCTTCACCCTGTGCTGGGTGCCAGAATCCTACTACTCAAGAACTAGTTTATCCCACTCCCAGCAGAATAGGACAGGAACATCCCAGAAGAACACTATGTAGAAGAAGCCTGCCAGCATAGCCGACTGAAGTGAAGGCCTGCTCCTTCCTCCTCGCCCACCCTCTCACTCTCTCCCATACCAATCCAGACTTACCCACCCATTGAGAGGGGGCGGGGGGGGGGAAGGAACACTATGTAGCAGAAGCCTGCCAGCACTTCCTTCCTTCTTTTTTTTTTTTTTTTTTTTTTCCTTCTACCTATTCTCTTCCTATATTTTCACAGACCTATTTTCGGTCTGATACCCTTCGGCCTGGTTTTGTGTGGCCTTGTGGCAATTTGTTGAGGAAGAGCAGCCTATAGGCTATGATAGGAGGGGGAAGAAAGAGTAGCTAGGGGTACGAACCAGGGTTCAGAAGTCTGAGCCACCGTAGACTACGACAAAGTCCGTATTCACAGGTGGGAGAAATGACTGTGCCAAACAAAGTTTTTTTTTTTTTTTTTTTTTTTTTTTTTTTTTTTTTTTTTTTTTTTTTTTGACTWTCCAACATTCAAACCAATTGAGCCGCGGCATATTTCGCCCTCTCCATGTGCCACCAAAACTGCAGGGGATTTTTTTTTTTTTTTAAGCTGTTTTTGTCTTGTGCCCTTCACCCCAAAATTCCTGGGCAAAAAAAGCACGAGATCATACAGCGGGACACCACTTAGCCATTCAAATGTCCGGAATTCGGAACGGTGCCCAGGGTCTGATAGACGCCAATGCAGTAATTGGGTCACAACGCCACGCTGGTCGCATACACAGCGAGCAGAAGCCGGGGAAGGAACTCAAATCTCTCCAGAATGTCCAGCAATTGGGGCACAACGCCAGTCTGGTCGAGTACACAGTGATGATGAAGGGAACGAGCCAGCCTGAACGAGCCTAAATCATCGATGCACTAAAACAAGTCTGCTTTAAATACTTAAGCATAAACGCGTTGGCCTCGGCCGCACAACTAAGAAGTCAATTGTGTGGCTCAACATTTACCAATTTCACATCCGTTGGGCATAAATTATTCTTGCGGCTCCAGGAAAAAGAGCACACACACACACACACACACACAAACCTCTATTAGATCAGTTTAAATATTTCACACAAGTCCTCACACACACACACACACACACACACCTCAATGAGATCAGTTTACATATTTCACCCAAGTCCTGGGTGGTATGGGAAGAATGAATGAAATCAAGATTGCTCAGGAGAACCTGGAGTAGAGAGAAAGGTAGGGTTTGGACACTGAAATCAATACATTGAGGGGAGGGGCTAGGGGCTAGGGGCTAGGGGTTATTCCCAATAACAAATTTTGGTACGAGGCGAACAGGTTGGCGGGGTCAATCCCTCACCCACCCACCCACCCCGCCTCCTCCCACGGCACAGAAAGCACAGCACTGGTCTGACAGAGGTGAGATCTCAGACTGGCACCACAAGGGAAGGTTAAGAGCGCTGATAAGGAAGTCAACGGTAGCAATAGGTGGCTAGAGGAAGGAAGGAAGGGCGGGCAGGCGGGCACAGAGCATATCCTAGAATCATTAGCTTCCCTACCATCATCATCAGTATCCTTTTCAGCAAGAGCATCATCATCACCACCAACCTATGGCATCCGGGCATCAGTAGACGTTAAACCACGAGTACTTGGCCCAGCTATCGGCCGCGGAAAAGAAATAGAGTCAAAACGTTTCTAGTTGGATGAATTTGGGCGCGCCTGTAGTGGCCCGTACGTTTCCTAAAATCGCGTAGCATTAACGGGCACGACTTTAGGAAGTACTGGCGGCTTAAGGTGGGATGGTGGGCACGGTTCCCGGCATGTCCTATACCTTTTCGTGTGCTGGGACAGTGGGCCCGGTTACCCTTTCACTGTAATCTAAGGGACGCTGGACCCATTTTCCAGCAGGCGCAGGTCCCCACCAATAGATTGGAGCCCCCCGGCAAGTCAGGTTAGAGTGTATGTTTTTCCCATCACTCCTATCTGATGTCACGGGTGTTAAACCACCAGTACTTGGCCCCGGCTATCGATGCCGAGCCTGGAATGCCCCTGCGCGCCAATTTTCGCCGAAGCGCCGGGGTACCGTTTTCAAAAATTTTTGGCTGGCGCTTCCAGCCATTGTGGTCCGGTACCCCGAAGCCCTAAAGGCGCGGCGCGGTAACAGGAAAGCGCCGCGGCCGATAGCTGGGCCAAGTACTGGTGGTTTAACCAAAAAAAAAAACAAGGGTCATTTTAACCAGACCAGACTTGTCAGGCCATTTATAACAAAACCCAAGGGTCATTTTAACCAAACTTGCGGCCAATCCATAAGAGTGGATTCATACTAACTAACAAAAAACAAATTGAAAAAAGAAAGAAAAAACTTAAAAAACCTATAAAACAGCAAGGCAAAAGTGTGTTTTCATGCAAAATTCACTCTTTTCAGTTTTCAGGGTTTTCAGGATTTTTCAGGGCTAGCCAAAACAGTGAACTCCAAGACCCCAACAAACACCAAACTTGGCTGACACAGACCTTGACCAAAAAAAAAAACAGGGGAAAAAAAAAAAAAAAAAAAAAAAAAAAAAAAAAAAAAAAAAAAAAAAACAGAGAAAACTTAAAAACATGATCTCCAATGCACTTTTCAGGGTTGAGGGGGGTTAACCGGGGCTGAAAAGAGGGGGTCCCTGTTAACTGCTTAATATGTAGATTGCAGGCTCGGCAGAAAGCATATTTTGGTTCGTCAATTTTGGGTCCCATGGGCTGGTGGTTTAACAGACTCGGCTCTCGTGGTGCAAGGGTGCCGGGTCGGTTCCATGCATTCACGGATGGGCTTGGGCCCAAGAAGAAAAGTAAGGGTCCAGAACTACTGCACACGGATGGGCGCTCCCTGATCCCACTGAAACCACAGGTACTTGGCTCGTACATATAGGCCGCGGGCCCTTCCCATTGAAGTGCTGCGTTTTTTGGGCCTCGGATACCGGAGCAAAATGGCTGGCAGCGCCAGACAAAAGCAAGTTGCACAGTTGGGTTTTTTGGCGGCACAGTGCATTTCCAGCGTCAGAGAGAAATGCGGCGGAAGTACAGGTGTGTGTGTGTATCCAGTAGATTGATCTCGGCATCACTTGCATGAACCAGATACACAAACACACACAAACACACACACACTTACTTTGATGGCATCTTTTTTTTTTTTTTTTGGCAAAAAACACCAGACGGGAGAGCTCCTGCTGCCGGAAGGGGTATTGTTTCTTGGACTGACTGAGATCTCATTGGGCCGACATACTACTTCTTTCTAGGTCCCACAGGGAGCGATTCTACGAGTTCCAAGGCTCCCTAGCGGCCATGGCCTGTGTGCGAAATGATGATTTCTGTCCAAAATGGTGCCGTGTTTCTTAATGTTTGCTAAAATGACCGCGGGGAAACTACGCGAGAGTCACAAAAACGAGTTATAATCTAGGCTACCAGCCGGGCCGCCCGGGTCCCGGGTGGCCAGCCCGTGCAAGGACCAGGGAAGGTACCAGGGAAAAAAAAAAAAAAAAAAAAAAAAAAAAAAAAACCCGAAAATAAACTATGTTATGAAGAAAAANGAAATTCTGCACCAAATTTAGAACAAAAATAAAATTAAGTTCTTTTTTTTTTTTTTTTTTTTTTGGCCCGGCCGGGCAAGTCACCCCGGGCCACTCTGGTAGCCTAGGTTATAATTGCACCATGGGCCGAGATACAGGTTCAAATTTCAGTTCGGGCAATGTATACAACCCAGCTTTCTGGCCAGGTACGGTGCCCCAAGTGCAATTGCAAACTCTATCTTGCCCCATAGTGCATTTATAACTACTCCCTTTTGTGACTCTACTGAAGTTCCCCCCAAAAGAAATCAAGCACATAGATTGCGTGCCCATCTTTTCAGCAAAACAAGGTTCTACAAAGTGAAAGAGAGAGGAAGACAGGGAGAGCGAAAGAGGGTGGGCATGTGTGTGTGTGTGTGTCAGAGAGAGCCATCTTTTCAGCAAAACAAGGTTCTACAAAGTGAAAGACAAAGGGAGAGAGGGAGAGAGAAAGAGGGTGGGCATGTGTGTGTGTGTGTGTGTGTGTGTGTGTGTGTGTGTGTGAGAGAGAGAGAGAGAGAGAGAGAGACAGAGACAGAGAGAAAGTTAGCCATGGCATGCAAATATTTCACAAGATTACTACCAGACTAATCAAGCGCTCCCCATCAAACCAATTTGGCACACAATACAATTTGTACAATTTTTGGATGCACGCCAGCAGATATGTCGACTGGGTTGCGGAGTAACAAGCACATATGCCCGGCCCTGCCAGCACCACCAGAAACCAACTTATTATCAACCAATCACAAAAATAGTTTGAAATTTGAATGGGTCCCATGCTTTCAATACACAAAGCTTCCAGCAGGTGGAGTGGATGTGATACATGCAAGACACACTGTAGCACCCCTTCGAAATGGGTGTGTCCTTCCTGCAGCATACTAAACCATACTCTCCTCAACCAGAATGCTCGGGGGATGTCGTGGCCAGAATCACTCCATTCACACCATCATTCACACCATCCACACAAGCAAAAAAAAAAAAAAAAAAAAAAAAAAAAAAAAAAAAAAAAAAAAAAAAAAAAAAAAAAAAAAAAAAAAAAAAAAAAAAAAAAACCATCCTCTACTACCTGCGGACTGCAGTGAATACTACTCTCCCTACTTCCGTCCCCCGTCCCTCTGATGTCCAGTCGCTTTCTTGAATCACAACCGGCCTCCAGAAAAAAAAAAATTGATGTCCAGTCGGTTTCTGGATTCACAAGGGGGGCTGCTGCCTCAGTGCCTGTCGTCGTCGTCTATGCCACCAACATTGCAAAAAACGTTTTTCTTCTGATCAAACCAACACTTTGCCAACAACCCTTCATGCCTCTTCTTGGAAAAGCTAAACACTTCTATCTTTTTCCTTTTTCCCACACATATATATCGTCAAATAGAACTGCCCGGTAATATACATATATATCGTATATATATATATATATAAATATACCTTCGATGAGCAATCACAAATATTGGACAACCGCCCACTGCAGAACCCTGTGTCATCGAAAGCGCCTCCTGGACATGGCCGCTGTCCAGATGCATTGCATTCACAATCTTCGGTTTCGTCAACCACCCTTTAGAACCGCATGGACATGGGCTCGGTCCAGATGCATTGCGTTCAAAACCTTGGCGGATGGCAACAGTTGAAGGGACAAGAAAAAGCACAACGACCACGACAGCAGAAAACGTCCATGACAGAAAACGAATGCAGATTGCAGCAGCCTTGTGATGGGGCTACTCACACTAGCACTTTCCTGAATGCATCTCACAGCAATTACGTCCACAGCTGAATGCATGTGACAGCGATCGCGTCCAGAGCTGCCGAGTCCATAGAGTGACATAGTGCCAGCCTGCCCTTACAACTGGACACACCTTTTTAACAATAATACAGAAAAACTAACGCCGTGCAATGCATAAGCCTATGGGTTGTCAGGCAAACACCAGGCACAGCGTCCTCTAGGAATGAATCGGACATTTTTTTTGCATAGAAGTAGAACTAGCTGCTCTTTTTTGAAGTAGAACTAGCAGCTCTGAGAACAACATTTTCCATCTTTTTCTGGAGTTGATCAATACTACAAGTCTGTACATCATCATCATCATCATCATCATCATCATCATCACCAAAAAGTGGAAAAAAAAAACATCCTGCACCTCCAAAATTCCAAACGCATGACATATAGACTGCACTTTTTTCACTATGTTGCCGTCAAGTTTCATGGCGTGCGAGTTGAATCAGAGAATTGAACATGCAACCCATAGAGCTTGCCAGGCAGATGCCTAACCAATAGGCTAAGTAGGCTGGGGGAGGGTCTGATGCCTAACCCCTCCCCCCTCACACCAAAGACTTTTCTACAGTTATTTATGGAGCAGATGACTTGCACTGCCGGCCACGCCCCGGTCGTGGTCCATGAACACCGCTGACTGGCACACCGCATTCCTGGGTGCGTAAACCGCCGACTGCCTCACTTTCATCTTTAGCGTCTGACACAAACCGATCGCGCATTTTCTTGCCGCGCCCTGGCAGTCCGCGAACAGCTGACCGGCACGCCACATTCCTTTCCTTGGTGTCGAAGCCGCTGACTGGCACAGCGCCATGTACCGCCGACTGCCTCATTGTCATCTTTAGTGTGTGACACAAACCAACCGCGCATTTTCTTGCCGCGCCCTGGCGGTCCGCGAACAGCTGACCGGCACGACGCATTCCTTTCCTTGGTGTCTAAGCCGCTGACTGGCACAGCGCCATGTACCGCCGACTGCCTCACTTTCATCTTTAGCGTCTGACCCAAACCAACCCCGCATTTTCTTGCCGCGCCCTGGCGGTCCGCGAACAGACCAGCACGCCGCATTCCGTTCGTTGGTGTCTAAGCCGCTGACTGGCACAGCGCCATGTACCGCCGACTGCCTCACTTTCATCTTTAGTGTCTGACCCAAACCAACCGCGCATTTTCTTGCCGCGCCCTGGCGGTCCACGAACAACTGACCGACACGCCGGATTCCTTTCCTTGATGTCTAAACCGCTGACCGGCACAGCGCCATGTTTGGCGCGATAAACCGCAGACAGGCAACACCGCCATCATTGGTGCAATGAACCGCTGACGGACACACCCACCGCCTTCGGCGCATGAACAGCGCTGACGCCACAACTACTTTCCTCCAAAACATCAGGCACCATTTGGCTGCACACTCACAATTCTCGCAGGAGAAGAGCGCTGACACCACAACTACTTTCCACCAAAAAATCAGCCCCATCGGGCTGTAGACTCACATTTCCCAGAGGAGATAGCGTTGAAAAGACATCTGCTGTTTCTGCAGAACATTCTTTGAAGGGAACAGAGCACAACAAGCGAATAAAAGACAGGTTTAGCTGCTGTCTGCTGTCTCCGGCTTCTCAGGGCGGCGCGTTTGCACACCTGCACTTTCCAAAATGGCATCCGACCGCGACGTTGTGTGGACCTGGCTGAATCTGACCGCAATCGCGGGCAGAACCTCATACAAAAAAGTCCTAGTGAGTGTGAGTATGCCCTGAGAAACATTCTTTGCAATCTGTAGCACCAAAAGAGTCTTTGTGCAGTGCATGGCTTTTCGCGGGAGCGGGGAGGGCTCCCCACGTGCGACCGCCCGCCCCGCAAAGGAGACGACGTGCAGCACATCCCATCCACCAGCAAATGCAAGTCATCCACCACGCAAGTCAGGCACTCGCCGCCCCACCACCCACCACAAACGACGAATTTTTCCGTGTTCTAGGGGAAGATTCATTCTCACTCTCTAGAGTCTCTACACTTGCTGACAGGTGCAGTGAGGCCCGCAAACTGGCAAGGGGACACACGGAAAAAAAAAAAAAAAAAAGGGGAAGAAGTGAGAGAAACCTGCGCTAGCATGAAATAACACGCCATTCCGGATCCTGAAACCAGAAAGCGAGCAGCTTTACCCCACGCGGGAGTTTTGAGCGCCAGCGCCACTACCGGTAGGCTAACGTACGAGACAGCAGTCATGACCGATATGGAAGAGGATAATTCTTTTTTTCTTTTTTTTTTTCTTTTTTTTAACAGGTCCTTATGGCCCTGGCTCCATTTCCATTCTGGGGAGCATCAAACCACCAGTAGTACTTCCTAAAGCCGTGCCCTTTAACGAGCCACGATATTAGGAAACGTACGGGCCACTACAGGAGCGACCAAATTCATCCGACTAGAAACGTTTCTACTCTTATTTTTTTTCCCTCGACCAATTGGCCTGGGCCAAGTACTGGTGGTATTACCCCTCAACGAAGCCAGAAGGGTGAGTAGTCCTTCTGCTGCTTATTCCACGGAGAAGCCAAACAACTGCATTGATTTTTTTTATTTTTTTTATTTTTTTTTTAAACAACTGCATTGTCGAGGGAACCAATTTGGCTTACGGAAGGTTCAAGCGCTTGAACTTTCTTACTAAAAAATAGATATCTATAGAATCAAGTCCTACTAAATATAGATATCCATAGAATCACAACCTACTAAACATAGATATCTATAGAATCAAATCCTATTAACATCTGAAGTTGAGCTCAGCTGCAAGCACATGTACTACAACAACGAACAGCAGAAAAAAAAAACACGAGGATGCACACCAACCGCCATCATCAGTCTCTTGACAGAAGAGCCTTCAAGGCCCCTCCCTCCCCACCACTGACAAACAAAAATGTATCATCTTGCACATTGCGTAGCCCTCTGTCTTTCCTTGATCCATCTAATCAACCCCCCCACCCCCCCCCCCCTCCYCYCYGCCCCCTRAAACCCCTCTTGCACAGGATCACAAAACCTTTCCACCCTCCTCCACTAGTAAAACCCCTTGTGATTTCTTCACGTTCCTCCTCACCGTTGTACACCGCCACCTTCTCTCACCATCACCGCTCAATCAATCCAGGACTCGATCAATCAAGGCATTCTCTACCAGCATGCTCATCGTTCCCTTTGCCGTCGAACCAGGACTCTCAGAGATGAGATCGCAATCCACGTGTAGAAGACCAGGGATTGCACACCAGCAAGCCACAGCTGGAGTGCTCTCTTCACGTTCGGGAATAGGTCAAAGTCGACGTCCTTCCAAACGACACTCTAGCTTATCAGGTCATCCTGCGCAAGTGAATCTGACGGTGAAAAAGGTCAGATGATTTCCGCGAAGTCCTAGTGTGAATACGGCCTTAATCGTTCATCAGCAACACTGAAGGCCTCCTCCGCCATTTTTATTTCCAGGCATATACCGTGGTCGCAGGGATCGGGATTGCACCCATCCCAATACCAACAGGACCAGGTGGGGGTCGTAGCCGAAGGGGCGTCAGAGAAAGGTAAGGAGGCGGGAGGGGTGTAGCGCAGGGTCGTCGGTTCAGTCGTAGAAGTCCAGCCAGTGGTCTTGTCTTGTCTTGTCTTGTCTTGAGGAATATCACCCTCCCACCCCCTCAAGCAGGATCTTAGGGCCTCAGGGCCTGTCTCCACTGCACAGCATGCTAAGCGCACTGGAGCTGGAAATCGTCCCAACACATTCACAATGTTCGATCGGTCGGAATGGATCTGGTACGTAAAAGAGTCCGGATGCATGTCAAATGTTCAGTAGTGGAGCGAGGCCCTTACTTGTACTCGAATCTCGTGTGCTTTGTACCGCGGAGCATTCTAGTTTCGACTGATGTTTCATGTTGTTGGGGGGGGAAGAGGGGGGGGGAGCGGACAAAAATCCTGAGAACGGTGAGATCCCGATCCCGGTTCTGCAACAACAGGACCTTACAGATCAGCGCCGAGATCCCTTTCAGCCTTCGAGTTGGAAATCTCTCTTTTTTTTTTCTACATACGGATCCATTTCACACCCGTCAGGGAAATCGTTGTCCCGATGTTCCGCCATGATGGACCCCCCTTTCACTTGATCTAGACTAGATACGGGTCGTCTCACGCTTTCATTGAAGAATCCAAGGGTAACACTCCCTCCCAGCTGTCGGGATCGCGATCGAGAATCACTCGGTACTCAATCTTTCTCTCAACTCAACTTGGCGAAAATGCTCAGAGGGAAAAACTCTTCTGCGACAGAATTTCCGGGCTTGCAAAATAAACCAAGTACCGACCATCAACCCCACCTACACCTCCGCATATACTCATATTGCTTGTGACTTCACCGAGGGCACCTCCCGCGTATCATCATCATCATCATCATCATCATTACTTCAACGGAAGACGACAGAATCGATCCCACGCCGGAATAATGCATATCCGCGTATGGAACCTCCTGTACCTCTTTCTTTACTATTCTGCCAAGACGACGGGTCAGCAAGCAAGCAACCTCCTAAGACGGTTTGTGATTGCTCATCAAAAATCACGCATTATCAAATCAATCATCAAATCAATCGTCAAATCACGCATCATCAAATCACTCGTCAAATCAAAAACACCACCATCCCTCCTAACGTGGTTGTAAATTCTCATCAAAGACTCGTCAAAGCAAAACCAGCTCACACGAATGCCAGTTCCAGATCAAACAAAATAAAAACGCATCATACTTGGGACTGTTTTAAATCCACCTTTGGTTGGTTTTCCCCAAAATCGTAGAATACTGTAAAATACCACTCGCCTCTACAATCGCCGAAGTCAAGAGGAGTCCAGCCGGTAGGCCCCGGTAACCCGCTCCAAGCGCCTCGCTCCACTACTCACCAACTGTCCAAAATGAAAATGTCCAAAATGAAAATGAATGTTGCGCTAGAAGATGGAAAGATACACCGCCATATATTTTAGTAAATCTTTCGTGCATGTCGAGAGTAGTGGATACAGGCCCCAAATTACCCCCCAACCCTCCGTCAGGGGCCAGAGTGTTCCAGTTATTTATGCACTACCAGGCCGCCCAGTCGCATTCGGCGCAGCGCGAGGGAAAAAGGGGGCAAGGAAGAATTTGAAAAACAGAAATTTGACAAATGGATATAAACAAACTAAAAAGACGAATTATGCCAACACTACTCTAGATGGAGCGTCTCACATCACATCAATGTGCAGCGCCAGAGAATGATCCAAACCACTTCAGACGTTGGATTGCGCATATCCAACGGACGATCATCGGCCGGTGGATTGGGCATCCAACGGATCAAGATAAGCCCTCTGCTCCACCTTCTTCACTCCGCGTTTAGTCTATAGAGAGAGAGAGAGAGGGAGAAATTGAAAAGGACTTCGACTGAAATAGCACAGTCCTGTTCCCAGAAGCGCGTAATTACTGCCCTCCCCGATCTTCTCACCCACCCCGTCTCTCTCTCTCTCTCTCTCTCTCTCTCTCTCTCTCTCTCTCTCTCTCTCTCTCC
>BFEA01000061.1:2368857-2379918 GCA_003427395.1 Chara braunii
ACACACACACACACACACAAGTATACACCCTGTCTCACACAACACGCTTTATACCACGCACACACTCCCTATGGGACCGCACACTAAGTTTTGGTCCAAACGGTGGCAAAGCAGCCACAAGGTGGATCTTTTGGGGGTGGTGGCAGTTTCTTTGAAAAATGCGGGACCAGTAGCTACCCGTGGGACCCAAGCTGGGTTTTTGTCAAAACAATGGCAAAGCAGCGGCAAGGTGAAAAAGTGAAAAAGTTTGAATCGGAAAGGGTGCGGCCTTGGCCGCAGGTTGAAACGACACACCTACATTGCATTTGCAAATGCAAACTTATAAACTTCACCAATAACGCCTCCTTTATCAATTAAGCATATACAAACTATGGGATGCGTACTCGTGCCCTCACGATAAATCAATCAGCAGCGTGGGAAGCCGCGGGGCAAGGGATTTTGCCGTCACCTCTACCTTTGGAGGTGACGGCAAATGCCCTACTTCATTTTTCGCATCTGCTTCAAAAATTGGCAAATATTCGTTCACAAAAGTTCTTGCACAATTTGTGGATGGCGCCGTGTGACCAGCCAAGTACCAAATCCCCGTTTCCCCAGACGGCCGTGAGCTTGTCCCATCTGAAAAGGTACAACAGTGTGACATGAACCATGCCCGAAATCTCAAATCGGCCCTTCCCAAATCCGCATATTTTGCAGATTTGGGGTAGCAGTGTGAGAAAAACTGAGGTATACTCACACTACGACCCCAAATCCGCATACAATATATTTTGCGGATTTGGGGTAGCAGTGTGAGTATGCCCTAATATGTGGATTTGGGGTCGCAGTGTGAGTATGCCCTAATATGCGGATTTGGGGTCGCAGTGTGAGTATGCCCTAATATGCGGATTTGGGGTCGCAGTGTGAGTATGCCCTCAGGGCATACTCACACTCACACTGCAACATTGGGACCCCAAATCCGCAAAATATGCAGATTTGGGAAGGGGTCATTTGAGGTTTTGGGCGTGGTTCCGGCCGCACTTTTGTGCCTTTTCAGATGGCACAAGACCCTTGTCGTGTGGAGTAATGGCGATTTGGTACTTTATTGGTCACACGACATCATCCACAAATTGTGCAAGAACTTTCGTAAATGGAAATGCGAAAAATAAAAAGGGCATTTGCGGTCACCTCCAGAGGTGACTGCAAATTGAGGTGCCCACAAATTCCCTTGCCCGGCAGCTGACAACTGGGCACACAAATGGTACATTTAGGACTTCGACAAATCTGTGTGACCGATCCTCTACCTTTTTAGGGCGAATTTTAGGATTATAGGTCCCAGTGTGACTATGCCCTCATTCTTCCCTGTTGATGTTCCCACATTAGGACTACATCTCCCGAGCCCAATCAAGTCCAGTACCGCGGCGCCTTCTGGCAGCACGAGAGGGGAAAACTTGAGATAATTGGTGGAAGGCATCCACGCCAAAACCTTTCCAGTTTTGTAAAAAGCGCCCACGGGCAACAAGGGCAGTCGGACACAGTACTTTGGCAGCCGAGATCGGGTCCCAACTGTTGGGCCCCTTCCTACCAGATCATGAACCCAACCTTGTATCTGGGCCAGGTTCATTTTTCGATAGGCGTATCTCGTCAAACGGAAAAGGTTTGAGTGCCCAAAACCGAAAAGGTCTTGGCGTGGGTGCCTTCCACCAATTATCCTGGACTAGGGGACCTGTTGCGACTACGCCCGCAATAATGAAGGATTGTTTGCCAAGAAAAAGAAAGAGGTTGATGGGTTTGGAGGGTTTGAAGGTGGTTGGATTTCAACTAACCTGTTGTGTGTTTCACTTCTCATACATGTCTCCGGCTTACCACAATTTTTCCTTAGTTCGCAAGAAGTATTCTTTCTCAGATGTTAGGAGATAGGCAATCCTGCATATAACATTATTACGATATTGCTCGAAGGGTATGTGCTTTTGGTCTGGTTGTCTCATGAATGTGACTTCCAGCATTACACTGACATACTCCCATGAGTGTGAGTCGCACAAAATAGTTGTTTTTGTATCTATCTCAAACTGCCTATCTCGGTTGTCCAAGTGTAGGACTTGATCCGCAACCTCTTTGGGTTTGAATGACCTCAATGCATCCCACCATGGATTGACATTGTGAATTGATGGTTGTGTCTTGTCTGCTTTGTTTTGGACAATGAGTGAATGAATATCATTCACTCGATTATATCTGTATTCTGCAAATTTTTTTTTTTTTTTTTTTTTTTTTTGCTTTTCGTAATCAAAATTGAGTAGGTTATTGAGTACTGCATTCTTGTCTTGTTGACTCTAAATGTTATATTCAGAATGTCCGTGAGGGAGATGTGACTGTATGTGGTGTTCTTTGTAGCGCTGGTATTTGATAAGTAAATCGGGAGTTGGAAGAGTGTTTGACATGAAATCTTGCCAAAGTAGGACATCAATGAGCTTTGGCAGACCAATCTCATTCTCTTTCTTAACCCAATTTTAGACTTGTTTGGAGGATGTTCGCGGGTCTGTTTTTTTACTGGTGAACTGCAAAGTGCGCTGGCAAAGTTTCTGTGGCTTGGGACGGTCGGTCGGTGGAGATAGTATGGCAGGKGGTTGACAGTCAGTTGCATTCGGTATGGCTTGCGTGGAAAGAGTGTTGTTTCGTGAAGATGTGTGTTGGTTTGCCGATGTGTCATGTTGTGACAGAGACAAAGGTGTGTCTTTACTCCGATTTTGAGTAAGAGCATCAATGTCCATGTCACACATATATTGCTCCAGCTCTTTGTCATTGGTAAGATCTACCAATGGTATGGGTGAGGGATGGGGGGATGTGTGAGAAGGAGTTGTTTTTGTACGTGGGGTTAGGGTTTGATGCACATGTGTATCAATGATTATTTGTGAGGAAAGGGAGCGAGGTGAAGCAAGATCGTTTGATTGTTCAAGTCTGATTAGAGATATGGACTGAAGTTCTTTCTTTGTTGTAAAGTCATTGTCCTCAGAGGTTGGGAGTTCGGTTGTGGTTTGGGTTTGGGCAGTAGGATTGGGAAGTGCATCTTCCTGTATGTTTGTGTGGTGCGAGTCTGACTTTTTTTGTGTGTGAATCGTGTTGAGCGAAGAGCCGTGTTGAGGTAGTGGAGCAACATTTGAATCGTTGAGCACGGGTAGAGGATGAGAATTGGGTTGATTTGGGGATAAATATTCATTGTGATTGGAGGAATGGAGTGCAGTTGTGCGATTGGGTTGATTTGTTGTTTCCTGAATGTCATGTTATTGCATGGGTGTATGTGGCAACTCCGAAGACTGTTATGATATCACCAATAGTTTTTTGGCTGGTTGGATTGTGGGCTCTGCTTCTCTTGCTCTGCATCCTTTCTCGTGCGTTTGTATGTTGCTACGAGTGTGTTGCTAGTCTTCGGAATCACATTCGCATCACAACAACATTTAAGCAAAGAAAGTTAATTTTTTTGAAGAACTTCTTTGTACACAACATTCTGAGTTATTTTGGAGTTGTCAAGCAAGCAAACACAAACATCAGATGGATGACCAGTGCGTGACAGTGCAACATACGATTGGCCATGTGAGAAAACTGGGTTTTGTAAATATATTTTTGCACTTTGAACAATTTGTCCTTGGGCTTTGCTGACTGTGATTGCAAATACTACTCGCACAGGGAATTGTCTTCGTTTCCATTGCAATATATATATTTTTTTGATGTTTGAATGGTTATTCTTGGTATGAAGACATCCTCGTTTGTTACCAAATGTGTTGCTCTGAGAAAGTGGTTTCCAATCACCTCCTTCACGATTAACCTGCTCCCATTGCATAAGTCATTTTTGGAATCCAGATTCCGCAACAACATTATGGGTATGCCTTTTTTTAGGCGTAACTTGTGAGGAGGCAAACCTGAAATATCTAAGGAGTTCATAAATTTCATTGGGATTTTCAATTTGTCATCATCTTCAACTGCCTCGTCCACATCATAGTAATAAATATCCTCACCTGGAAATTGTCCTAGTAAATATAAGTTGTGTTCTCATTTTTTAGGCTTAGAATCATTCGTTGTCCTAGCCATTTGGCATCATCAGCATGATTTTTTAGATTTGTGAATGTCCAATTGATGGGATCATTTGCACTGCTCTCAAAGCAGATGTATGCAGACAACTCAATTATCACCTCATCTTCGATATCTACAACTTCATTTTGTCCATCTCCCACTGTAAGGAGTCACTTTATAAATTGAAGGGTAGTTTCGTCGCCCCCTCGCGACATAGCTCGCATATTTTTTTATAGTTGTATGTTTTGAAAAAGTGGTCACAACTCTGAACTTTTCATGCATGTATTTATTTGTTGTGCTTGGGAACCTCGAGTGATTACTGGTAATACTTGTCTGAAATCTTCGACCAACACCACCACTTTGTCTGCGAAGGGGAGTGGTAAATCGCATAGATCACGCAATGTGTAATCAAATCCTTCCAAAAGGAAGCGATAGGACATTGGAGCCTCATCCCATATTATTAGATCTGCTTTCTTCATCAATTATGCTAGACCCAACTGCTTTGGGATTTTGAAGACTGTGTTATCGGAGAGTTGAATGAACGCTTTAAACCTCGAATGAAATGTGCGTCCTCCATCCAACAAAGTTGCTACAATGTTACTGGATGCAATTGCAAGAACAACTTTCTTTTGCGGGCGGATACCGACAAGGATGATATTGATACAAAATGTTTTACCGGTTCCTGCGGGTGCATTAAGGAAGAGGCCAAGAGGTTCTCTTCCTCTAACCGCATCAACAACTCGGTGCACAAATCGTTGTTGTGATGGTCGGAGGCATGCACACTGTATCTCCCACATGTGTTTCACGAGTTCAACATTGTAAGTAAGTTCATCATGCAATTCATGTGGGAGATGATACAAGTATTGTTGGTGTTCTAACCGAAGTGTCAACTCCTGGTCTCTTCGACTAGGACGACGGAGATTGACTGTTTTCAATTCTTTCCCCCTCTCTTCTAACATGCGTTATACATCAAGCATGACCAATGCACGTAGAACAAATTCTGGGATTTGCATGTTTTTGAAAATATAAACATAATGTTCTCACATTTTAGGACAATGTGCATGAAACAACTTGTTTGGATCTGATATTTCATTAAATAAGAGCAAAGTGACAAATTGTTCTCTGATTTTTTGGGGCATGGCATACACGACCAAACTCTGGATATACTCATCCCATTCTTTGTTATCTGTAAACAAACCAAGTGCTCTACATGCATCTTGGAATGTTTCATGCAGCACGTTACCAATTCTTCTCAAATTTTCAAAGGAATTTGTCCCCCTACAGTGTTCATGTGTGAGTAAAGTACGAAGGAAGTACACATCTCCTTGTGCCGGGTGATTTTGATACATGCGCCCAATTTTGGCAAAACCTTTTTTTGGCATTACATTCTCTCGGTGCCCAATGATTTTTTTTCCATGTATGTTTTGAAATAATATCAACATACAATGACAATTGCGATTTGTCCACATTTTTGTTTTTTAAATATAGATTCATTCATGCAGTAAGCTTGCTGACCAGCAGTACTTTGGCAGCCACATTTTGGGCATTGTGTGCGTTGAAATATATCATTTGATTATTTTTAAGATGAATGGGTAAGCGCTCAACGCTGGGGTAGGCTTCGGTGAGATTGAATGCGAAGATTCTCCAACATGCCTCAGATGCTCCCATAGATCTAAGATCTTGGTAGCGAATGGTCTCATCGTTCTTGTGTTGTTCGCTTCGTTCTCCAACCATCGCACGATCGTGCCCTTTAAAAATATATTTATACAGGTATTTTATGCATGCTGCATTTGCACATGCTTCCATATTTATATGACTGTTGTAACGCATAAAAAGGTATGCATTGTATGAAACAACATATGAGTTATCATATTCCTTCCTGCATATGACACACGTGTGCCGTCCTTCGCTTCAAGATGGACATGTTCGTCGGTAAGTTGGATATTTACTGCCTTCTTCCCAGACAGTGCTATCTTTGAATGGTTTTGGAAAACCTTTTGTACAAATACCATCTTCCATGCATGACTGTGTGAGTCCTTTTTTCCCACACTTGTTGTGCATCATGAATTTGATTACTCTGTTCCGCAGCTCACCCTCCGGTGGGATTTCCGCTGAGGTGATTTTATCTACATCAAACCGGGAAGCTGAAAGATCACTGTGGAAAAAGAAAGGCAGTGATCTTACGTTCTGTGCTTCGCACCATAACGTGACCTCTTAGAAGTGCCTATTGGAAACTGATACGAATTTGGATTTTAACGTGCTGATGTTTTTTAACTGTAGGAATACTACTGGGAAGTTGGTGGGCTTATCATGAGCTAGGTTGGGGCGGTTGGTGACTTTGGGATCCCGTAGAAAATGCATCTTTGAGGTATTAGCTACAGCTTGTATTCATTCAGTCATTTCATTTCGGTTGAATTCTTGGACCTTCTTTCTAAACATTGTTACTTTTTTATTCAGTCTTTTAAGTGTTTTGGGTTTGTCTTCGCCGTCCAAAACTATGAGCATATGAGCATGAGGGAAACCCTTTTTTTGAAACTCGTCGCTGTCTCCTGAACCTCGCGCCGTGCGTCTATACCCCCCTCGATTCGCCGCTGTCCTGCCTGCACAACCTCATCCACCGCCTGAGGCCGTCCCTCCACAGCAACGTCCGCTGCCTCTGCTACACCCGACATAGCCTTGGGTAACGGCTCTGCTGCCACTCCCTCCGCAACGTCCTCCCCCGCCACCACCCCACCCTGCACACAATCCCCCTCTATCTCTCGACGTCTGGCCTCCTCTACGGCCCGTGCGAACGACTGAGCACGCGGGTCACTCGATGCCAAAAGTCGAGCCCTCTCTCGCTCCATGATGTCGCTTGCTGCATCTGGAGACTCAGTCGTCGTCCTCTCTCTCGCGGTCTGCGTCGAAGTCTGTCCTGGCGCATCGTCCCTCGATGGAGCCCGGTCTGTCGATGTCGCCCCGCCACAACTAGGTGGAAGGCCCATCGACAAATCTAAGTCTAAGTGGGTTCCCATCTCCGAATCCGAAATCCCAAACCCCCTCGCCACACCCGGGGTCATACCCTCTATGACCGGATCGAGCTCCTCCGTGAGGAACTGCTGCATGAGGCGCTCGTCATCGCCCCCACGCTGCACCTTGGCCTGTGCGGCTATCTCCTCCTCCACTGGTCTTGGCACCTCCCCCTCCACTGCAGCTGCCGACGGTGCCTCCTCCTCCTCCACTGCTGCTGCTCCTCCACCCGCTCCTCCTTCTGCTGCCACCTGCCCCTCCACTTCCTGCCGATGGTGGATCCTCCTCCAGCACACATGCTGCCATCTCCTCCAGCACTGCTGCTACTGCTGCTGCTGCTGCTATCTCCTCCACCGCGGCTAAGATCGTCGCGTCCGGCACCGCCGCTGGTGCCACCGAACTCTCCACTGCTGCTGTCGACAGTGCCCCCTCCTCCTGCAATATCCCCGGGGAAGGTGATCGTAACCTCAGCTGGCGGACTGCCCCGCCTCTGTGGAGAAGTCCGCGCTGAGGCAAAGAGGACCCCAACTCCTCCCTGTCCGCCGTTGCCGTGGCCAGCTGAAGTGGCGAGACGGGCGATGGTGGTGCAGGACTCGGAGCAGGAGGTGGCGACATGGACGACTTCCGCCTCGTCAGAGTGGGGGTTGTTGCCTGCGCCTCTAGGCCGCCCGTGGAAGGGAGCTCACCGAATGGACCCCAAAACTCCTCCTCTCCCCCCAGCATCTCCCTCTCCGCCCGGTCCGCCGCCCGTCGTGCAGTGTGTGCCCTCGTCTCCGCGGAGTCGGGATCCTCGTGCGTCTCGTCGATCTCACGGGGAATGCGGAGCGCAGGGTCTTCTGCCGCCTCGGGTACCGGCTCCTCGTATGAGTCGTCCTCCCTGGGGTAGGGACGAAAAATGCAAGCACGTATATCGAAAACGGCATCAGCAGAGGGTGGTACGGACGCCCCGATGGGATCTCGGGTAATAAGTGCGACCTGACGGGCAATCTCCTCCTCCGTGATGCCCCTGCGAGTCCCCTAGCGCACAAGCTCCAACTTGAGTCCTGCTTGGCAATCCAGCATGCCCTCGTCCCACTGCCATGGCAGCACATAACCACATCCAGCCCGCCGATACTCACTCAACCCCACATTTGCGGTGATCTCAACGAGTTGAACGACCTTCTCGAAGGCCAACTGGTTGCGCTTCTTCGTGTGAATGCCCTCGTGGACTGCCCAATTCCTCTCCGCTGGAGAGGCGCAAGACCACATGTGCATCACCCGAAGAGCGCAATGCTGCAACTCTGGCGCGCCCTACCTGAACAAAGACCACCAAGACGCGTACTCAATCGTCTCGTTGTCGCCGCTGCACGCGCCCCCACGAGCACGCCCCTCCGGCCCGCCCCAATCCCCGAACCTGCCCTGCTGAATGTGGAAGTCCTCAAACTGCCGACATGCAAGGATGTACTCCGCACCCTCCAACTTGAATCCCGTCTGCGTCATAATGTACCTCTTGGCTTGCCCCACAAGCCAAGCATCGTACCGATCTACCTGGCCCGAAAAGTAGCGAACGTGTCGCCTGCGGGGGTTCAGTAAGAACTCTGCGCAGTGAGCCGGCTCAAGCATGTGCTGTGTGCGAGCCTGCACACGCCTGATGATCCAGTCGGCGAACGACTTCCCCAAAGGGGCGCATGCGTCCGTGACACGGCGGACAAGATCCTGCGTCCACTCGATCATGAGGGACATGTACTGTCCTCCACGATCCATCCGCCTAAGCAAGTCCATGACGGGCTGCATGATATGGACGATGGTGGCCACCCTCTGCCACCAAGGATCCCATCTGATCTGTCGGCGCACCCAACACGCCATGACGCACACATTGGCGGACCACGGGATGGAAGTAAAAGCCCGCGCGTCATCCCCTCTCATCATGTCCTGCAGAGTGTCCTGCAGGGCCAACAACCTCTCTAGCATGGACGCGAAACACGTCTCGTAAGAAAGAATAAGCCTCTTGTCCGGGCTGCGCGTCCTAAAAAAATGAAGGGCGGCTTGGTGGGTTTTGAAAAACACCACCAGCACACGAGCGCGTGTGATCGCGTCCACAAACGCGTCGCAACTCGTCCCCATGTCTGACAACAATTTGTTGCAGACATGGACGGAGCACGAGAGCCAAGTGATTCTCCTCAGTGCAGAAGGCATGGACGGCGAGGCCAATGCCCTTGCAGCCCCCACATAGGCAGAAACGGAGTCTGTGCATATCGCATTGATCCGCTGCGGCCCGCCAAAGCTGAACTCGTGGAAGATGGTAACCCATCTCCGAAGGACGTGCACTGCATCGTCCGCCTCTCACTCTCGATTGATCGTCGTGTACACGACGGCCCCTCGCGAGCCAGCGGCAAGGAAATTCACGATCGGTCTCCCGTCTCGTGATTTCCTCCCATCGGAGAGGAGGGTGGCACCAGTCACCCAGAATGGTTGCCTCACCTCCTCCAACTCCTCCGCCAACTCCACACGGTGGGTCTCCACCGCCCGCATACTCACAATCTCGCTGTGGTTGGGGAGCACAGAGCGCGGGGAACTGCCAGACTGCTCAAGAAACACCTGTTGATATGCCTTCCAAGCCTGGTTGCGGAAGGCATTGAAGGAGACCCAGCTGGAATACAGCCAGCGAAGGAATGCCTTCTTGTGACGAGCAACCCACTCGCCACCGTAGACATCAGTCACCTTCTGCTGACGAAGCCTCTTTCCTGCTGGGGTGGCAGCTGGATCACTTCTTCCTTCCTTCCTCTTGGAAGACCCCTCCGTCGCAGCTCCCTTGCCTACTCGCCTCCGCCAGTCCTCCAACCTCTCCCCAGTGCCTGGATAAAACTCTTGCATGTCCTCCCGTTCCGGGACTCCCTCCTCGCCCGGGCCACGCGCCTCGCGATCGACGTGGATCACACCCTCCTTCGTCTCACCGCCTCCACCACCCAAAGTGGGGTCCGGTGCACCTTGCCCACCATCTCCCCCGACCCCTCCCTCCACCGGATGCTGCCCCGACTCTCCTTCCCTTGCACCACCCGTGTCGGGCACATCGAGTCCGCGCTCCGCTGCATATCTGGCAACCCTCTCCATCTGATCGGCCTCGAACTTCTGTTGACTCCGTCGAGCAATCTCGTACAACGCCTCGTCGCTGACGTCCTTAAAGTAGTTTGTCTGCGAGAAGTGTCTCGTGGCCTGAAATTGGGTCCCTTGAAAAACTTTGTTGCAAAACGTGCAACGGAGCATCATGACCCCCTTGTTGTCGACCTTCTAACCGACAACCAGGTACTGATACACAGGGGAGCGGGCCCTGAATGTGTCCTGCACATGGTCCGCGGCAGCCTCATGCTGATGGCGTTGTGCCCTCCCCATGTCGACCACCCTGGTGAGACAACCCTCGCTGACTTCCCCCGACCACACCGCTGCAACCCAACCCCTGTTAACCGCTGCCCGCCGCAGGGTCCCCCTTCCCCCAACCTCCCCCCCTGCAATCCAACCCTCCTTGACCGTCGCCCGCCTTAGGGTCCCCCATCCAGCACCTCCCATCGTCTCCCCCGCTCGCGTGAACCCGTGCGCAGCCGACCGAACCACCACAAACGCACCGCCAGCCCGCGCGTTAAACTGCGTTTAACGCCGTTCAAATGCATTAAAACGCGTTAAATCGCGTTTAATGCCGTTGAATTAAAAATTCAACGGCGTCATTCGGGACCGCTCGTGCCGGTTCCCAGCCATCGCCGCGCACACTCCTCGCTCCACGTTCGTCGAGTCGCCGCCGCCGCTCCGCTGCGCTCCACGCTCCCTGCAACAGCTGTCTCCCTCTCCCTCCCCCCCTCTCTCTCTCTCTCTCTCTAACTCTCTCTCTCTCTCGCACACAATCTCTCTCTCTCTCTCTCTCTCTCTCTCTCTCGTGCAATCTCTCTCTCTCTCTCTCTCTCTCTCGTGCAATCTCTCTCTCTCTCTCTCTCTCTCTCTCTCTCTCTCTCTCTCTCTCTCTCTCTCTCTCTCTCTCTCTCTCTC
>BFEA01000061.1:2380843-2392137 GCA_003427395.1 Chara braunii
ACAACCACCTCTTTCTGTATGTGTGTGTGTGTGTGTGTGTGTGTGTGTGTGTGTGTGTGTGTGTGTGTGTGTGTGTGTATGTGTGTGTGTGTGTGCGTGTGTGTGTGTGCGCGTATGTGTGTGTGTGCAGAGTAACACAGAGTAGAGTAGAGCTTGGCATTGACTCTAGAGTAGCACAAAGTAGCGTAGAGTAGCGTCGAGTAACTCAGTCGCCGCCCAGTATGTGCCCAAGAAGTAGTTTCTATATGTTGTAGAGTAGCACAAAGTAGCGTAGAGTAGTTCAGTTGAGTAGCTTAGAGTGTCGAACAGACATCGACTCTAGAGTAGTCCAGTATGTGCCCCAGAAAGTAGTTTCTATACGTTGTAGCGGCGCTGGACTGGTAGCGCATCACGCGCAAGCCCGATACCTCGTGTGGTAGGGCTAGTAACACGCTTTGGTACCGGCGCTAGCATGTGGGCCCGATACAAGGCCTGCCGCGACGCCGCCCGAGACAGTTCAACTTCTAAGAGCAAACAATCAGCAGACGATCGAGACCGTCGTGGAGTGTAAAATTGTAGGGCCCTGATCGTCTGAATGTCACAAACCAAAAAATAACGATAGTTATATATGTAGGGAAAACCCAGGTCTACTCCCGTCAGTGTCTAGAAAAAAGGCGGTCCCACTACCGCCACTACATTCGGACCTCACCTGCCGAGCCTAAGGCAAGGATGCTACAAAAAACTTCAAAGGAGGGTCCTTGCCTTTTGGTCCGTAAATCTTTTTTGAAGTCCACAAAACTGTCCTTCGAGGGACCTGTATTTTTTTTGGTCCATTTGTATCCGACCCAAGCGCGTGGTTGTCCCTCATGTCCCACATCCTATTGCATGCGGTAGTGGCATGGTGCCGCTGTCGGAGTAGAACCCCTTACAAAGGTATCTGCTCGGAATTTTCAATGTCGAGCATTGCCCGACTGTTGATGAAATTTTGTTTGAAAGATTTGACTCGATAAGAATACGGCTTTGCCAAAGTCTATTCATACATGATCGACGACCGAGAGGCTAAGACTTTTCACCTAAAGTTCTAACACTTGCAACCTGTGAGGGCGACGACGAGGATCTGTGGTGTGAGTGACTGGCCCCCACGTTTGGCGAGGGCCCACAGACATGTGTTTAGTTGAAATACTAAGTCTATACTTATTAAAATTGTGCAGCCGCGCGATTCGGGGTCTAAAGATGTACGGTTGCGGCGTAGAAAGATATAGATTATCATTTTTTTATTTTTTTTTCTTAAGAGTCATAATGTTGCGGACCCAGCCAGGGCTCGATCCCTGGTCCGCGGGTTACCACCTGCCAGGCTACTATTCTATTTTTTTTTGGAGTCTCTGATCTCTAGTTCCTGACTGTTGGCCCCCTCTGCAGTTGGCGCCCGTTCTCAAATCCCGCCTCTGCCACTTTCGGATTCCGTACTTGGCACCACCGTTGCCATCGCCAATGCGTAGGTAAGTTACCAGCAATCTTTTATTCCTTCTTCCTCTTCTTTCTTCTCCTCCACATTTCGTCTTCTTCTTCTTCTTCTTCTTCTTCTTCTTCCTCGACGTCGTCCTCCTTTTTCCTTCCTCCTCGTCTTCTTCTTCCCTCCTCTTCGCCTTCCCCCCCCGATCCTCTCTTCCACCTGCTGCCTACCCAGTCCCATTTCCCACCCTCCCGCGACTTCGCGATTCCCGCACGATCCCTCCGCCCTTCCTGACCCTGATTCCCGCAAGATTCCCCACGCGCTTCCCACTCGATTCCTCGATCCCGACTCCCCCCCCATCCCCATTCCTCGCCCTTACCCCGACACCAAACGGGATCCCCTTTCCCCGACATTCCCCCCCGCTGGGTCTTACCCCCCGACTTACCCCGACCTTGACCACGCCCAACTGCGATTGCGACTCCCCCACCTCCCTCCCCAGCTGCGCACCCCCCGCTCCGACCTTCCACCCCCGACTTCCTCCTTCCCATGCGCAACCCGCCCGCGATCCCCCGAGTTCCTGTCCCCCCCTTGCGCGACTTTCCCCCCCACGTTCCCCTCTCTATCATCATCATTATCATCATCATCATCATCATCAATCTACCCGTGCCCTACCTACTACGCTACCACCCAATCAATCGTAGCTACGATTGGTCCGCCCTCGATTTACATAAAAACTCATTTTATTATTATTATTATATATTTTTTTGGAATCCATTTTGATTTTTTTGTAAATTTGAAAATACTCAATCAACTATCTTTCTTGACATTTCTTTGTCAAAAGTATTTTCTTTTCAAAATTTTTGCAAATACGTAGGATTAATCATTCTTTTTCGTCATTTCTTCTTCAAAATTAAAAAATGATTTTAATTATTTTTTTTCAAAATCTTTGTAATTAAAAATATTTAAGAATTAATTTAAACTCTTTTTCAACATTTTTTTTTCAAAAAATATTTATAATTATTATTATTATTATTTTTTAAAATTACGAAAATAATTTTAATAAATTATTTTTGGGAATTTTTCTAGGCTACCAGAGTGGCCCGGGGTCACTTGCCCGACCGGGGCAAAAAAAATAAAAAAATAAAAATAAAAAATATATTTTTAGATTTTTTAAAAATTTTTAAATTTGGTGAAGCATTTCGATGTGGCCCTGAGGCAACGATTTTTCATGTTATTGTGCATAACATTTTTTTTTTTTTTTTTTTTTTTGCAGGGACCATCCTTGGTCCATGTGTGGCCTGGCCACCCGGGACAAGGGTGGCCCGGCTGGTAGCCTAGGAATTTTTGTAATTTAAAAATATTTTAGAATTAACTAAATTCTTTTCTTTTGGATTAATCAATTATTTCTCAACATTTCTTTTTCGAAATTCGCAACTACTTTTACTTCATTATTTTTCTTTTTGTTTTTGCTATTATGAATTCCTCAATTAATTTCAAGTACATTCAATTAATTGACGACTGAATTATTCTTTTTATTCGAAATTAATCATCCTTTTTCAAAATTTTAACATCTTCTTCTTATAAAATTCCTGCAAAATCTAAGCTACCAGAGTGGCCCGGGGTCACTTGCCCGGCCGGGCCAGCAAAAAAAAATAAAAATAAAAAATTAATTACTTTTTTAATTTAATTTTTATTCTAAATCTGGTGAAGAATTTTGATGTGACCCTACGACAAAAGTTGTTTAGTTTATTTTTCTGCATAACATAGTTTTTTTTCGGATGTTTTTTTTTTTTTTTTTTTTTTTGCTAGAACCTTCCCTGGTCCTTGCACGGGCTGACCACCTGGGACCCGGGTGGCCCGGCTGGTAGCCTAGTGCAAAATACCTTTTCAATTTCACCAGTTATTCTTAGAAAATTTAAATTACAAATTAATCTAATTCAAAATTAATTCTTGTTTGGTGAATTTTATTTGGAATTACCTTTATTGCTAAATCAATTGATGACATTCTACTCGTGTAAATACGACCCCCCCCCTCCCCCACCCCGGGCATGCCACGCTCAACCAAAAACTTTCAACGCGCAGCCGCCAACGCTGCCGCTGCTGCCGCCGCCTCCACCTCATCTGCTGCTCACGCCTCAGCCACAGCTACCACCGCTTCCTCCCCCACCATGGCCCAAACATCCAACATTGATATGTCCGACATCTGCTCCGACTCCGTCGACAGCATCGCCCGCAACCTCGCGGACGAGCAAACATCAGCACCCGATGTCGCCATTGACCTCGCGACTCTTTTCCACATGATGACATCGCTCCAGTCATCCATGGACGACATCAAAACATCCGTTTCCACCATCTCTGGTCGCGTGACCACCATTGAAAGTCACACCCCGCCATCCAGGTCGTCACCACCACATCCCTCCCCCACCTTGATTGCCACCTCCCTTCCTCCATCTTCCGCCTCCACATCTACACCAATCACCCCGTTCCCCATGTCCACAGCCCTCTCCGCTAGCACGTCATCCACACCCCCCGCTTCATCCACCCCCACCCCCACCCCCACCTTGGTCACGATGACAACCCCTGCCGTCACACAGTCATCGACCATTCCCTCCCAGTCAAAACACCTCATGACTTCATGCACTATCACTTCCACCCATACCCAGATCACCCCCACATCGAAAGCCCTGCTCCATATTATCCCAATACCTCCTCCGTCCACACTCCTCCCGACCAATCCCACTACCGACTTCACCCGGGTACCGTCCTCCTGACCCAAACTTGATTTCAACACCCTCGCCATCACAACACCCTTAACGGGTAACATTCCCCCATCCTTCCGGTCAACGGATATCCTCTCACCGGCCTTCCCCACGAGGACGTCTTCGTCTTTCTCAGCAAACTATACGATGCCTTCTCCCTTCACAACGTCCCTGTTGCATACTGGCTCCCTATTGCCAACACCAGGCTACAGGAAGGCGCCGCTCATTGGTGGTATACCGAATGAGCTAACCGCTAACACACAAACAAGGAACCTCATTCCTTCCTTCAGTGGGCCTCATCACCTGCACATTCCGACCACAAAAGATGGTGGATGACTACTTTGAGCAACTCTGTTGTCTTCGACGGAACGGCCCGACTGACCACTTTGTCCAATACGTCCGCTTGTTGTGGCAACACATCCCCCTTGACTACGTCAACGATGCCACATTCTTCTCCCGCTTCAAACGGGGATGCCACAAGGACCTGGCCGCCTCCCTCATCCACGACCCCCCAATGTGCCTCTCTGATCTCCTCAACACCGCCATTCACCTAGACAAATTCCACACCCTGTACAAGGATGCACTCACATCCACCCCACCCCGCCCACGATTCTTTCATAACATTCGAGTCACCGACGAAACCTCTCGCTTTGCCTCCTCGGACGAGTTCGCTGCCCCCACCCGGACATCCTCTCCGACCCACTCGACACCACATCACTCTCCTTTGATGAACTCTTTGCCATTCACGTTATGCGGAATGGAAAGGAGAGAACGCTTCAGCCGTCCTCCCATGAGCACCCACCCAACCGGTGGAGACGAAACTCACGCTGGAGGAGCGAACCTATCTCCAAGCAAAGGGTGGTTGTCTCCGGTGCTGACAATTAGGACATCTAACAGCCATTTCGTCAAAACGGACATATTATATTTTTTGAACGAAATCAAAATTGACTTTTTTTGCCAAAATCCGGTCGGAATTTTTTGCTCACGGGGGTCCGGCGTTCCCAAAACGCCGGACCTCCCTGGTCTATGGTTGAGACCAGATACAAAAAAAAAAAAAAGTATCTGGTCTCAACCATAGACCAGGGGGGTCCGCCGTTTTGGGAACGCCGGACCCCCAGGAGCAAAAAATTCCGACCGGATTTTGGCAAAAAAAGTCAGTTTTGATTTCGTTCAAAAAATATAATATGTCCGTTTTGACGAAATGGCTGTTATCTATAGAAAAAATGTCCAAATGCCGAAGAATTCACACGTCAGGCACCCAGGTCCGCAGCCCCACGACCCTCCGCCTCCGCATCCGCCACTCCCGGTTCCTCCTCCTCATGAACATCATCCCCAGTATCACCATGAACTTGTCCCGGCATCGACGACTAGTCTGTCGGCCATCCCATCGGTGACGATCTCCACCCCACCGGTGACCCATTTGGCATCGACAATACGTCTGCCTCCCCTCTCTCCGGTGCCGCACATCCCACTAGACGACCCCCAGGCGTCGCAACCCTCGTCGCCTGACGCCCCCCTCACTGCCACATGTTCCGCAACCCTCCTTCCAAATTCATCCTTTGTCACCTTCTCTGATGTTGTTGAGGAACAAGCCCGACTTGATCGGTTTGTCCGATTAGACAATGAACATCGCCGTCTCAACACCATTATCTCCACCGCCAACTCATCATGCTTTCACCTCAAATTCATCACCTCCACCCTTGGTGCGTCTACGACTAAGTTCCGGGCCCTCTTCGACATTGGAGCCACTGATAACTTCATCATTGACGCGTGTGTCGGGAAAGCCGGTCTTACCTCTACCGGTTCAACAGAAAAATTATGGGAAATTTTCATCAAGTTTTCAACTTGCTCACAAGTTGGAACCAACATTGGAATTACGTGAAATGATGCGGCCAATCGTTTAGGAGGGTCGGGTCCATGTTTCCAACCGTTTACCAACATGCGGCCTACATGTTTTCAACATGTGATCAACGTTGGTCCAACATGTTTCCAACATGTGTGTGTTGGAAAATTTTTGGTCTTAAGTTCCCAACATTGTAGTTCACTATTGCGTGGAAACGGCAGCGCTAACGACCTGTTTTCACCTTATTGTGGCCCGCAGTAGTGAACCGTGATGTTTTCACGGACACATTGATGTTGTGTGCGGGGTTGAGAACATTGATTGGTGAGATATATAACGAGACCGTGAGATTTGTAGAAAAAAAAAAAAGCCTGAGTGTGCCAGACTGTCGCGTCGGACTTTCACCGACTCATTAGGGGTTGTGTGTGTGTGTTTTTTTGTGTTTGTGTGTTTGTGTGTGTGTGTGTGTGTGTGTGTGTGTGTGTTACGGACTCAGCCAGGGATCGATCCCTGGTCGGCGGGATACTACCCGCCAGCCTGCTATTTTATTTTATTTTTCTTGTTTTCCTTCTCTTCGGTTTCTGCCTGTTGGCGCCCTCTGCAGTTGACACCCGTTTTCAAATCCCTCCTTTTGGCACTTTCGGATTTCGACACTTAGCGCCATCCGACATTCTGGCGCCCAGACTCAGACCTGCTCAGTTCAGTCCTGAGGCAATTGCACTTCCGCCCTTCGGACTAAACTTGAGTCCGGTGTTAAAGACCGGACTCAAGCCCAGTCGGTCATTGAGTTTTCCGGCCTCAGTGCTTGCTGCAGTGTGACTTGCTTCGACATTGTGTTCGAGAATCCAAGACTTCGACTTTGAGACTTTGCCACTTTGTGTCTGCGTCCGTCGAATCGCGTCGAGTCCGTGTCGAGTGGAGTGAGCGTGTGTGTGCTTGCTCTCACTCTCCCTCTCTCTCTCTCTCGGCCTCCTTGCGCCACGTTGTCGGACCAAATACCGTTACAAGGGTATTTGGCCATGTTTTTGCAGTTGACACAACGGCGACATCGGCTACTATGAAAGGGTCAGTCTAGAATGGAAAGGGATGTGCGCGCTTTGGCGTGACCCTTGAACGATTTCCTCGGCCATTGATGCCGGGGCGATTTGGCGAAAAAATTTCGAGCGTATGCGCGCGCACTATTATGACGCGCTTTGTGATGGTTAGAATCGGTAGTAATACCCTCCGACCGAGAAGGTCGAGGGGTTGATTGGGTTAGTGTTGTGTCGGGGGCACCTACGACACACTCTGAGACTTGGGCTGGTACCTGTCTATGTGCCGGTACTGGTCCTCTAAAAATACTAACTTTTGTTCGGCCTCGGGTACCTGAAACATCTACCTTAGTGTGGTACCGGCCGAACGACTACATGAGGGTTTTCCCACAACGACCCTCAAAGTTACGACTTCCCGATTACGATTCGTTTCGGGGACAAAGACACCGTCGTCGTAGTAGACCGTACGGTTCCTGATACCACCATGACTGTCGGAACCCCCCGCTGTCACGTCTCATTCGATGTCATGCACTTAATGTGCGACATCGTTTTGGGAACACCGTGGCTGGACCGCTACATGCCATACTCGTTCCACCCCAACTTCATCCGCCTTACCAACCCGCCTGACACAAACATTCCCTCTCTCCCCTATCCCCCCTCCCCAAGCTCCATCACCGCGCACCAATTCCTTCACATGGCTCATACGTACCCTGACTTTACCTACTATTGCCCGCGGCGAGGGGTTGAGCCCACACAAAGGTGATAAAGGATCTACATCCTACCCTATTAGGTAGGATACGCGTCTGATCCAAAGGTGCGGCGGTTAGTCGGTTGAGTGGATACCGCTGGGGACAACTCTTCAAATAGAAGACTTGCTCCTGCTACTTCCATCGTACGAGTTGGCCCAGTAGGTACCGCATCAAATTGCGACCTAGCGCATTCCGGGATTCAATCTGAAGACGTCCCTGCCTGGACTAGCTCCATTTTAAGCAGCCCTATGGGGAGTTACATGCCTGACGGGGTCGATTTCGACCGCGCGATTGCGAGATCGCACAACCAAAATTATCCGCTCAGCCGATTAGCATGGCCTACCAGCAAGGATGAAACACATAAATCGAGAATGGTTCAATTTTTTTTTTAAATTCTACTCAGTTCGATTTCATTGGAAATCGAACCTGAGCCTGCTTCCCACAGAATCCTCGTTGAGCCATGAGCAGGAATGAATGGGGGAGCCGTTGGCATAAGCCAACGGTCGAAGGCAAAAAAAAACACTAAGATAAGAGCATCATATGGCACGCTTGCAAGAGGCTCGGAGCTATAACTCCGGACAGTTTGGCTAGACGCTCGTTTTCAAGGCATTAGACCATGGGCTACCGTGGACCCGGACGGCAGACTAATCCGGACCCGGACCACCAGTCGGTCCGGTTGCGATCCGGACGTTTGCATTCCCGGACCGTGCGGACCATGTCCGGATCGGTCCTGATGGTCTGGATCATCGTGTCCAGACTGGTCCGGATTGGAAAATAATATATATATATATATATATATATCCCGCTCCCCTTGTTTCGAACGTCCCCCCCCCCCTGCCCCCGTGTTGCGAACCTCCCTCCCACTTCTTCCGAACCTCCCTCACCCTTCTTCCGCACATTCCTCCCGCTACTTCCCACCCTCCCTCCCACGTCTTCCGAACCTCCCTCCCGCTTCTTCCGAACTTCCCTCCCCCTTGTTGGTGACCCGCTTCTTTCCAACCTCCCTCCCCCTTCTTCCGCACCTCCCTCTCGCTACTTCCAACCCTCCCTCCCACTTTTTCCGAACCTCACTCCCGCTTCTTCCGAACCTCTCTCCCCCTTGTTGGCGACCCTCCTCCCGCTTCTTCCGAACCTCCCTCCCCTTTCTTCCGCACCTCCCTCCTGCTACTTCCCACCCTCCCTCCTGAACCTCCCTCCCCCTTTTTGGCGACCCTCATCCCGCTTCTTCCGAACCTCCCTCCTGGTTCTTCCGAACCTCGCTCCCCCTTGTTGGCGACCCTCCTCCCGCTTCTTCATTCCCTCCCCCTTCTTCTCCACGTCCCTCCCGCTACTTCCCACCCTCCCTCCCACCTCTTCCGAACCTCCCTCCCGCTTCTTCCGAACCTCCCTCCCCCTTGTTGGCGACCCTCCTCCCGCTTCTTCCGAACCTCCCTCCCCCTTGTTGGCGACCCTCCTCCCGCTTCTTCCNCCGCTTCTTCCGAACCTCCCTCCCCCTTGTTGGCGACCCTCCTCCCGCTTCTTCCGAACCTCCCTCCCCCTTGTTGACGACCCTCCCTCCACCATGTTCCGAATCTCCCTCCCCCTTCTTCCCAACCTCCCTTATGCTTCTTCTGAACGTACCTCCTCCACGTTCCGAATAATCTAAACATCCAAACCTAAAGAAGTACATACTGTGTTCAAAACTTTGCAAATGTACGAAAACGAACCACGATTCCGAAAGCAAAGGAATGAACGTAAAATGAACCAAGATTATGAAAGCGAAGGAATGAATGAATCCGAAGTTCCGAAGTAATTGAGGTTCCAAAGGTGAACAACTACATACTCTTATAAGAAGTTTGCAAACGAATGAAAAGTTTTGAAAACGAACCATGATTCTCTTTCGGACTTCTCTCCTTCCAAACCTCCCTCCCTTTCTTTTTCTGAACCTCCTTACCTCTTCTTCCGAACCTCCCTTCCATATTCCGAAGATTTCAAACGTCCGAACGTGAAGACGTCCATGATGTTGTCAAGACTTCGCAAATGAATCATAAAGATCCAAAACGAGCCCACCAATCTTCGTTCACAAAATCACAATGGAATAAAAAAGATTTGAAGTTCAAACCCTAAGCCTTCTTCCCATTCCGAACCTTCCTCCCCTTACTCCGAACCTGCCCCCCCCTCGTTGTTAAGAACCTCCTCTTGTTCCGAACCTCCGCCGCCTTGTTGCTAAGAACCTCCCCTTGTTCCGAACCTCCTCCCTCTCGTCGTTCCGAAGCTCCCTTTGTTTCCAGCCTCCCCCCTCTCGTTGTTCCGAACCACAACTCTCCACTATGGAATGAAAATCGAAGATATGGCAATGCATCTTTCTATTTCTAGCGGAAGCAGGGGAGGGACGCCCGAAACACCGAATGAAACCGTTATATTTAAACCACCAGTACCTCCGAGCCTATTTTTGCCAACCCTAAATTTCACTGCGCTCCGAGTTTTCCGAGCCTAGGTCCCACTCCATTTCTTTATGGTACTCTCACGGGGAAAAAAATAAAAAGGAAAAAAGAAAAGAAAAGTTGTGGCCGTGAAACTCACAAAAAAAAAGAAGGAAATAATGCTTTGGCCGTCAGTTGTATACATTCTTGGAAGTCGTAGTGTGAGTGTGCCCTCTGTGAGGGCATCTCAGCCCCGTGGTCAGGTTGTCAGATTCCAAACAAAAAAAAAAAAAAAAAAAAAAAAGAACACGGATTCGGCTGTAAAAATGGAAAGATACATTCCCGTAAGTGTCAGTGTGAGCAGGGTTACAATCCTCTGAGCTCAACCCCGTGGCTAGGTTGAAAAAAAAAAAAAAAAAAAAAAAAAAAAAAAACACGTATTCGGCCGTGAAAATGGCTGGATACGTTCCTCTAAGTGCCAGTGTGACGAGGGTTACAATCCTCTGAGGGAACACAAACCGAGTAGATCACGGATTTAGACTGTCATATTCCAGAAACAAAAAAAAAAGAAGAAACGGAAACACGGATTCGACCGTGAAAATGGCTGGATACATCAGGGTTACAATGCTCTGAGGAAACACAACCAGCGCAGATCACAGATTCCGCCCTGCCTCATTGGCAGGGGACTCATAATAAACAAACAAGAGAAGAAAGAAAAAACCAACGAGTTTCAGAATGTGACCGTCTTTGCTGTAGGATGCATTCTGTAGAGGAAGACTGTGAGCACGACCTCCTAGACTGCCCTGCCCGACATCATTCCAGTACATAAGTTTTTTTTTTTTTCCTTTTTCTTTCAAGCGTGGGCAAAAAAAAACTAAGATTTATGGGACTCGCCGACCCTGGGTCCCACCATCGATTGCTTCGGGGACAGACCAATACATTTTAATTTCCCAACACTGGCAGAGGTACTACTAGTGGTTTAAGAGGAAGTCTCTCTCTCTGAGTCTCTCTCTCTCTCTCTCTCTCTCTCTCTCTCTCTCTTTCTCCCTCCCCCTCTCTCTCTCTCTCTCTCTCTCTCTCT